>JABSTQ010002746.1:0-108399 GCA_013358835.2 Ixodes persulcatus
GACAGGCGTGTGGTGTTTTCCTAAAATCTTTACAAGGTTTTGCGGCACATTAATATTGTTTCATAGTTTCACCGGTGATTTCAGGCAGCGCGTCCCGACCTGCATGGGCGCGTCCTAACTTCGGTAGTAATTCGCGGCGCGTCCGCTTGGGACACGGGGGTTGGAATCCCTGAAACCCTTACCACCGCATATGTTCGGCGGCGGTTCCATTTCTTATCGAAGCGCATCTTTGCGCCCGCGGTCGTGCTCCCCGGTGATTCGCGGCGCGAAGCCACCCCCTTGCCTCCCTCGTAGCATGGAGGGAAGTTGGGCGCACGTGGGTTGCGCGTCTCAGCCACCGAGGAGCAGGACCGCGG
Organism: Ixodes persulcatus; assembly: GCA_013358835.2. Lineage (NCBI taxonomy): Eukaryota > Metazoa > Arthropoda > Arachnida > Ixodida > Ixodidae > Ixodes > Ixodes persulcatus. Next base: position 357 of record JABSTQ010002746.1, read on the forward strand.
GCGCGTAGGTGCGCTCCGATAAGAAATCGAAACCTAGAAACGCGTCCAAATTGAGCGTTTTTACGGAACGCCGTAATATACTGCCCCTGAGTTATATCCTTCTGAAAAGAGTTGATTTAGTGATTTTCGATGACGCTGATCAAGTTTCTAATTGGAACCATATGTCTATTTTCATTAATTAAAAAGTTAATTAACAAATTTGAATTAATTAGAGAGTGATCGTTACGATTAACACCCTATACTCTGTCCCCTTGGCCGTATATTTCACCTGCACAAACCGCATAAGTGTAACTTTCACGGCTTTTTTTAAACAAATCTGTTAAGTGCAATAAAAACACCTTGCATATATATATATATATAATATATATATATATATATATATATAGATATATATATATATATATATATATATATATATATATATATATATATATACTATAGAGAGCGAGAGAGAGGCGAGAGACGCCTGAAATGCATCTTAGCAATGGCACTGTTGAATATTTGTGTCGAACAGCCTGCGAACATTGTCGTTTAATGATCATGAAATAGTCGATAAGAAAAATATTGTAGTACAGTTCGGCTCCCAATTTTATGACGGAGTAGAAAGAGCGTTTATTAGAGCGACTAATGATTATAAATAAAATGGCGGTTCAACGTACAGCGTTGAAAAAAGAAATGAATGGAGGTAAGTGTCCTTGCCCTACTGTGCTGCCCGCGATGGCTGGCGGGAGAGGAACAGCAGAGGTTAGTCGCAGTACCAGTACCGATACCACTATACATGATCTCGAACGTTTCGTTTCCTTTCACGGATACGTTTATTACTGTTTTGATCGCTTTCAGGCGAACATTTCCTCCAAAGCTCAACGAACTGACCAACATATTTTGTGCGTTCGCCTGACATGTGATAGCGGTTGCTAACATATCGTTCAAGTCTCAAGATACCTTGCCACTTAAATTCAACGCCGCTCGGTTTTTGCCTTTTTAGCACTATTCTTGTGCAGTCTGGTGCCCGCTACCGATACGTATCGAAATAACCATTACTCTTTAGTTCGTAAACAATTACCGCGTTACTGAGATTCGTTACCGTTCGAGAAATGTAACGAAATACTGTTATCGTCACGCCCAGAAACTAACGAACATTACTTTCGCGTGAGCTTAGACCAGTATTATCTGACAGTGATAAGACACTAGTAAGAACTTCGACAACAATTAAACTTTTATAATCATTTCACAGGATCTATCGTAAAATTTGTGACATATTTGTAGAATCGATGTATTTTTTATTATGCAAAAAAAAAAAAAAAAACGATGCCGCGTACAAGAAAATATAATTTTCTTTTTTCGGCGTTGCTTACTATTTACAACATACTCATGGCTCATGATATTTATACATTCCTTTGCCAAACGTTTTCAATCATCTTGTTCTGTTTGGAATATTGAGGTTGATTGCCGATGCAGACAATTGTTACACTCAATTACATGTTTTGGTACTTCCGAGTGTGCAGCGTTTGTGTTCGGTGTGATAATTGTGGAGACAGGGCTTTGTATGTCCTATGTAGCATAAACTGCAATCGAACGGGATCTCGTATACTCTTCTCAACACCCAAGTGACTTATTTTTTTCTGTGTTTCTTAGTGCAGCCAGCTCTGGCGGAAGCAAACGGAGTGATTTGACTCAGTTTGTAATCATTGCTGATCACTGTGCTAACACCATTTCTGTTGCCAATGCATGTAGGATTGTGAGAAAACGGAAGAACCCCGCGTTTCGTGGGTTTAAAAATACCCGGGCACTTCTTCTTAAGAGAAAGCGCACATTGCCCTTTTTCCTTTCAGGAATACATAAGGCGCGCAAGACGTGGCGGCTTAGTCGTGCCATCTAGGAGTCGCTTACTCAACTACGATTGAGCGAATGATGCGAGCCGGCCCGCGGACTTCGCCGTATTTTGCACGAACAAATGGGCCGAAATCGTTGCTGCCGCCACGCTGATTCTCGAAGAAATGCATTAGCGTTTCGCGCAGCAGTTGTATATAACAAAGCATGGTGAATGCAGCCTCGCAGCAATTTCCGTGGGGCGAAAATTACTCAAATCTTTCTTCTCCCTTGTGCAAGCAAATCAGGCCACTTATAGCGAGTTCGTATCACGGCACTCATGCCCACGCGTGCCCACTCGCAGCGTGAAGCGGGTTCGTTTCGGCCGGTACTCCACGAATGGTTGCACTCTCCGAGTTAATAATAATAATAATAATAATAATAATAATAATAATAATAATAATAATAATAATAATATGTTTTATTTTCCGTCAAAAGTGTATGACGGAGGGAGACCGAGGAAAAAAGCTGCATGATGCAGCTTGACAAGTCCTCGGCCCCCCATCCTTACATTTGGCAGCAGTGGCACAGAAAACAAAACAAAAAAGACAAAAATTCATGTAAAAAAAAATATTCACAGAAAAAGAATACATACACGCAAAGCACAGTTCAATACAAAAAGAAAACAGCAAAAGAAGGCAATACATTTCTGGTAGTATTGTCTAAAAGGTAAATATACATTTGCTACACAGTCATATTAGAAGAAAAGAATGCTCGTAGGTCTATAAATGACATGTTAAGAAGGTGGATGTTTTTGATGCTAAGGAAGTTGAGTAGCCTAGGTAGTGTACTTGATGTCATTTGCTCGCCATATGTTGTTTTGTAATTTTGTAGCATCCAGTACTCCGTGTTACGGGTAGGATATGCGGTCACTCTTGGTGTTAGGGACGCGAGTTCCAGAAATTTACGAGCATTTCCTTCTACATGTGATTTATAGGTTATACACAGTCGATATTGATAGAGACACATCACAGGCATCAGACTCAGGCTCTTAAAAAGAGGCGCACTGGGATGGTCATATGGAACATTACAAATGTTTCTTAACAACTTTTTTTGAAGGACAAGTATTTTATTTAAATTAGCATTTGTTGTATTTCCCCAGACTAGATGGCAATAGTTAACATGAGAAAGAAATAATGAATTATAAACTAGTAATTTCACACGTTTTGGCAAAATATGGCGGTGACGGTACATCGCGCCAACCACGCGTGACAGCTTCACCAATACATAATTCACATGCTCGTCCCATCTCATTCGATCGGTGAAGATGACACCGAGCGTTTTAAAACTAGAAATAACTTCTATTATTTTTGAATTTAGGATAATATCGCTGGTAATATTATCATTCTTGTTTCTGGGACGAAATAAAATGGCTTTTGTTTTGCTCTCATTAATTTTTAAGGAATTAGAACTACTCCAAGTAACTAGGTCCTTGAGAGTTTTATTTGCTTTAATTACTAATTCGTCGCAGCAGTTGCCTGAAAAAAATAAGCTCGTGTCGTCAGCATAGATTATATATTTAATATCTGGGTTTACGTTTACAATATCATTCACATACAGGTTAAACAAAAAAGGTCCCAAGATACTCCCCTGTGGAACACCGGATAAGATTGGCTTTACATCAGAACAGAAGCCGTTAATGTGAACATATTGTTTTCGATGCGATAGGTATGACGTAATTAAAGTTGAGGCATAACCACGAAATCCGTACAATTCCAGCTTTCTGATTAATATATTGTGGTTTAAATGATCGAATGCTTTGCTGAAGTCGATGAAAATTCCGAGTGTCATCTTTTTATCTTCAAAACTGCGCAAAATGTAATCTTTTTGTTCTAAAAGTCCAAGCTCCGTAGATCGGTCTTTGCGAAATCCAAATTGTGACGAAGTGATTATATCATGCTTATCAGAAAATTTAACTAGGCGCGAATGCAGAATTTTTTCAAGCCCTTTCGAAAAGACTGATAATATTGAAATCGGCCTGTAGTTGCCTATGTCATTCCTATCACCCTTTTTGTACAAAACACTGACCTTTGCAATCTGCATTCGTTTAGGAAATACCCCGTGCTGTAAGCACAAATAAAGATATGTGTCAAAAAGGGAGATATGAGATCTATAACATATTTTATGGGACTTATCTGCAGGTCGTCAGGGCCGCAACTTGTACTGTTTTTTAGCGATTGAAATGTTCGCGTCACTTCCATTTCTACAGCAGGCTCAAGAAAGATCGAGCTTACATTTCCACGCTGAATATATGCGCAAGCGTTGTCGTTAGGGGTTTCTCTAACTAAGTTTACAAAATAATCATTAAAGGCATTTGCTAGTGGTCGTTCTGTTAATTCTATGCCGTTAAGATAAAGTTTTTCATTTTGCTTTGTACCGTGGGTGCGGTTTAAAACATTGTTTAGTTTTTTCCATGTCACGTCAGTTCGCATTGCAGAAGTCATAAAATAATTACTAAAATATCTTGCTCTAGCATTCTTTAGTTCTTTTGTAAGTCTATTACGGTATATTTTAAAAGTTTTAAGGTTTTCAGGGTCCCTTGTTACAATGAATAGTTTATATAAAGCATTTTTTTTATTAATTTTTATTCGAAGTTCCTGAGACACCCAGGGCTTACGACTCTTTTTCGACAACCTAACACGTTTATTTGGAAAACACTCTTTATATGTACGCTGAAATTTGTTTAAGAACAAGTTGTATGCTTCATCAACGTCTAGTTCATCGTAAACCTCATTCCAGTCGAGCTCTGAAAGTTTTGATCTAAATTCACAAAGGCTGCTTGCTGTAATATTCTGAAAAGATCCACGAAATTGGTTCCTCATAGTTTTGGCTTTTTCTTTTTTTACAGAAATAAATATTCCCAGATGGTCACTTATGTCCGTGCTTATTATCCCTGATTTTATATCAGCCAAGTCAAAATTTGTTATAAACAAATCGAGTAATGTTGAGGATTCTGCCGTGATTCGCGTAGGCGATGTAATTACGTTTATACAACCACTACTGTTTAGTAACAGTTCTATTTGTATTTTATTAGGTGTGTCCTGCAGCATGTTAAGATTAAGATCTCCTCCCAAAATAATATCATATTCATTCTCGGTTGCAAATCTGAAATACGTTTCTAAAAAATGAAAGAAAGATACCACGTTTCCATCCGGCGGCCTATAGATTACCGAGATAATAATTTTATCAACGAGCAAGGACAGCACTTCGTAATCTTGACTGACACATGAGTATTCTTCCATTTTTTCACCACACATATTATTTCTAAGCATTAATGATACACCCCCCCTCCCCCCCCCCGCGTCCAATTGTTCTGTTCAAATAGTATCCATTATAGTCCGGTAGACTGAAAACGTCACTTTCATTAGAATACCACGTTTCCGTAAACATAATAACATCGAATAAAAAATTGAATTCGTCAAAGAGTAGACCAAGCTCAACAGTTTTATTTCGAGCAGATCGCGTATTTAAATGAAAACAATTGAACGATTTGCAGTGATCTTTTTCAAGGTAAGCTTTCAGCTCAGAAGCAGTAAAAAAGTTTTGTTCCGACATAAGTACATAATGACAAGCAACTGGCAGGAACAATAGCATAGTTCACCTCAAGTTTTGCAAGTCCATCTCGCATTTCACAAGAATCACTCTTTCTCCGTCCCTCCGCCTCAAAAATATTTTACCATTTCGATGCCATGAATACCGGTAGCCATTTTCCTTCGCCCATTCCTTTGCTGCTGAGAGCAGAGCACGGTCTTGTCTAGTCATGTTCTCAAGGATATAACAGTCCTCATCTGTGCGATTAAGTTTCCTTCTTTTGTCAAGCCACTGATCGCGGGTGGCTTGTCTTGCGAAACGAACGATTATACAAGGTATTTTATCGGGTCGAGCTGGCAATCTGTGCAAGACTGCAACATCAGTTTCTGCTAGTGCGGGCACTTCCAGTTTTTCTGCCACCAGGTTCAGCTTTCCCAGCAAGTCTTCATGCTCGGAAACCGGGATTCCATGCACTTCGAGGTTCATTTTTCTGGTTTGCCACTCTAGCGCATTCATGTCTTGGGCGATCTGTTGCACATTTGTCTCTCTTTCTCGGTTTTCGATACTTGTTACTCTGTTTTTCAAACTTTTTAAGTCACCGTCGTGCTGACGCATGTGCTTAAGAACTTCATCATATTTTGCAGACATCATGCTTACAGAGTGTTCAAGAGCCGTGACAGACTCTTTTAACCCCATTAGAAACTCTAGCTTTTCGTTTATGCCAACGAGTATGGTGGCCACGTCGATCTCGTCTGACTTTTGTTTTGGCTCTGGCTTGCTTTGGCTGCTCCTTAACTTGGCTGTTCTACACGTTGGGCAGCGCCACGCATTATGCCAGGTAGCACCTTTTGATTTAAATGTCGATTCGGAGACACCGGAACAAGTTCCCAGGTGATAAGAATAAGTGCATTCTGTGCATTGCATTACATTATCCTTGACATACGGCTCATCACAACACACACAATTGTCAGCCATAGCACAAAACACTTTTATTGGCTAGAAACAAAGTTCGTTGCAGCGCTAGCACCCCACGCGTGCATGCACTTTCTGCACCGAGGAAATCGAGCGTGCTCCAAAATGCAATCCCGCCATGCCCGCTCCGGCGAGGAGCGGGAGCAGACGACAAGGGGTCGTCTTCTACGATGTGTCATTCATACAGCTATGGTGCCTGGAACGCGTCTCCGACTGCATGGTGTGTTTACCGCGGCCAAAAAAGTGGTCCCTCGATTTCCGCCTGATGACGTCATAGAAGGGTCATGCTGTCGCCGGTTGCGATCCTGGCGGCGTCCCAACAGTTGTGGTATCTATGGCAGACGCCTGTCCTGCTGCAGGTCGCTCTCCACTGTGACAGTTCACGGAAGCTACAGCAGCCGGAAGTTGGGACGCCTGGGACGCCGTGACGACAGCGACATTCGCGTTCGCTCGTGCTTTTCGCCAGCATTTCTACGGCCAACCGCCAGGATCGCGACAGTCAACAGCATTACACTCCGGCTTCTGTGATGTCATTTGTTGCCACTTCGGGGCCACTTCTGATGTATGGGCGGGATAGGACGCTAAACACACCAGTCGGAGACGCGATCCAGGCACCGTAATACAGCGGAACCGAAAGGAAAAGAAGTAGTTTTGTAGCGTGAGCTACACTGGCCGACGTTGAGCAGTTTCGCGTGGCTGTCAAAGAGCCGTGCTGCGCAAGCAAGAGGAGCAGTGACGTGACACGGCGCACTGCTGGCGCGCCGGAGCCGCCGCCGCCGCGCGTTCCGCCGCCACCGCGTGCGCCTCGCCGGTCTGCGCATTCCAGAGGAGTGACGTCATAGCCGCGGCAGACGCACTGGCGCCGCCGCGTGCCCAGCTGTGCGCCTCCGTTGCGCAGTAGCCAAGTCTGACGCTGCACCGGAGCCGCTGGATAGCGCATCTCATTTTGTGAGCATAAGCTCACGCTACGTTTATCCTGGCATAGCCGAGCTAAGCCACCGCAAATTTTTTTTCTGATAAAAATCGTGTCCCGCGGTCAACGGAATCAAACACGAGCTTGAATTGTGAGCGTCTGCTGTTTCATGAAGGAAGCAATTGACAACCCGTGCTTTATTTGCGTTTTTAGTGGCTCTGCTGCCGTACAGACGGTGAAATATACCAGTGTGTAAAGAAATGCTCAGAACAAACGCATCAGCGGCCCCCGAGATCTTTATCACCATCCGCGTGCGGGCGAAAAATTTAACATTTTTTCGACAAAGATTCCCCCAGCAGATACCTGTGACTGTCCAATACGCATCCGAGAAAGCTAAACATAGTGACTTTACCCGAGGCTTAGGCAACATCATCATGTTTAACATTTACCTACGTCAGCTATCTTGTCCCGTCGTATTTTGTTTGAGGAATCTCTCGTTCTGGACGCCCTCACCAAGGATAAATCTGATCCACCTGTAACTAGATAGAAATCGAAAGTCCCACGAAACGTTTTGCTGGATATTCCAACAGACTAGTTTTAAGCCGTACCCTTTCAGTAGTTCACGCATAATACCATGCTCAAACGGATCAAGAGTCTGCGCGGACAGCATCATCAGTTTTCTCCAGTGTAAACCCCATCTGCTTCGTAGTCAGCTGGTTCTGGAAATTTACGCCGTCGGTAAATATCTCTGCGACAGCCGAGTTGCTTGAAGTCATCTCAAATAAAAACTACAGGTTGCAGCGACCAGCGTTTAGAGATAAACGTTGGTAGCGACTGCACTCTCGCGTTCCCACCCATCACGTCGAACAGAAATGCGCTAGTCTCGGTTTGAGGTCGGTACTCTTTGTACAACATAGATTGCGGCAGCATCTGTCTTTTGCACTCGGTGCATTTGGCAAGTTTGTTTGAGGCCAGTTCTCCGAGCGACACTCCGCGGGTGTGATGGATTCTGGGAGAAAACTCGAATGGTGCCTGTGCGTGTGAAACGAACTGGCTATTAGCGTGTGTATGAATGACGTGCGCGCGACGCGCGGAATACGACAAAGCCATTTTGTTTTGTGTATACATGCATGCTGTGCATACACGGACGACGACACCGTGTGCTTACGACCCGGCGATATGCTAACTGCGCGTCAAGAACGCCGTCGCAGGCCGAATCGGAATCCCCGCCCGTGCGCGTCCGCAGGTCTCCAAGGCAGGCAGGCGGCAGGAGCCGAGGTGCAGTGGGGGACAGCGGGGCTAAAGCGTACTTGGGCCGCGAGGAGGCGTGTACGGGTGGCCCAAGCTGGGGTAAAATTATGCAATGAGCCATCCGCAGACTGTCGCCGCGAAGCGCCTTTTACGGGTGGTCCTAGTGATGGACCAAATCTGCCGAACTTCAGATTTGGCAAAGTTCGGCACATGCTGAACGTTTTAAGGAAAGTTCAACAAAGATTCGGCAAAAATTCGGCAAATGTTTGCGCACGCGCGAGAACGCGACAAGGCCATGGATTGCAAATGGGCGCCGTGCAGTTGTGCGGTTACCATCGTACAGTGGTAACCAGCGATTACAGCGAGGTGTGGAATAGGCAATACGGTAACTGTGCGTTTGCGAGCGAGTGTGGTTCTCTTCAATATTTTCTGCCTCAAGAACAGAAGATCGACCACTAATTCACGCAGTCCACTACGCAAGTGGCAAATGATGCGGTACATTCTGGATAAAGTGATTTCCATTTGACCTTTCCAGTGATGCAACGAGGTAGTTGAAACTTTGACTGACAATTACTTTAAAGCAGTCCTCGCAATTATAACAATCCTGTTTTCGGCTCACAAGTAGTTTGTTCCAAAACAAAATAATATTGCTTTTTCAATTAGCGTTATTTGGTGATTTTTATGTATCTGCATAAAACTAAACACAGAACTATAATGCTCGACGTTGCACATCCAACATTCCTACCTTTTCTCATCTTCCTTAACGTCCGTGTGTGTCCTAACACCAGAAACCAGCACTTTAAAGTTTAAAAACGAGACGTTGCGAATATGGGACGCACAGTTTCATGCAAGGCTGACGTGAAGTGACTCAAATCGAAAAACATGCATATTTACAATAATATTGTTATCTTTTCAGGTGAAGGCTCAGCAAGCGTTGCTTTCGTTTTCGAGCAGAAAACGGTGACTCCCAAAGAGAGTAAGAACGCAGTGTTATTGCCTTTATTTTAACAATCTACAAACACCTGCAGGCTTGCGCTGATGAGGCCTCAAAACCGAAACTCTCGTAGCGTGATTCGTTACTGTGGCCGCCACTACCCAACCTCGTTGTCACCCCACTTCTAGAAAAAGTGACTACAATTGCCAGTAAACACACAAAAACGACACCGATAGAATTATCTGGTAGAATATAACCTTATTTAGTAATAACTGTGTCAATATGAATTACATGTTGCATTTAAGTTAAGAAGAAAGCAAGATAAAACGTTTTTTCACAAGAAAAACTAAATATCAACGTTAAGTCTGGTAACAATGTATTTTTGCCGAATCTTTGCCGAATCTTTAGAAACGTTCGGCAAAAGTTCGGCTTTTCCGAATCCCAAGATTCGGCTTTTCCGAATCCCAAGATTCGGCGCCGAATTTTCGATTCGGCAAAAGTTCGGCCCATCACCAGTTGATACGCGTCCCTGGGATACACTCGCCGTCTCCTACTGCGCCACGGGGACGTCGCCGACGATGCCTTCGGTTGCTAGGTGTTACATCACAGCGTCGCTCCCTATAACCAGCCAATCCAGTGCGGCCTCCGTTGCTATGCGTCCTAGTCTCTCGAATTATGCACCACGTCTCCATCTGTCAGCGCTCGCAGAAGGTGTTTCCCACAGTGAAATAATTTCCAGCGGTCCCATCAAGGCCACTTCCGGTAATCACGGCTGCGCCACTCAAGCCGGATGCTGTCAGCAGGACGTGTAAAACCAAGTAAAAACAAAAGCAACGCAAAACGAATTTCAATACAATAAATTGAGTGCGCCAATGCTATTATTATTGAAAAAAAAACACAATAAGCCCGGTTATAATGACGAACCAAGATGGAAAGGAAAATAGTATGTACCTTTATTACCATTGTAAAAGTGTAATTGCTTTAGTTAGCGCATTTTTCTTCATCAGTGAACGATGTTAAACTTCGCTAAATTTCAGTCCGAAACATGTGTTCTGCAGTAGGTGTGTAAAAACAAGCGACGCTTCGAAGCAAAGTAACAATCGAAAGGAATATAAAGTGTGTTCAAGGTTTACCAGCATTCCGGTGACGCTTATATACTGCTAATATGCCAGTCCTGTCATTATATAAAAATGCACCGTCGTGCATCTTTATAAGGGGATAAAAATAATCAAAACGTAAAGAATAAAGAACGTGGGCTATGAAAGGTGTATCTTTCTATTGTTTTCTCTACCGGGCAGCTTTATCGGACACTTGTTATCAAATATTCCGAGCGTGCGGGTGACGTTTTGGACGTGGAACAAGCCTCCTCGCACGAAGCAGAAGTAATAAATACTTATTTAAAATCAGATTATATTAGGCGGCCTTCAACTTATTTTGATCGTACATACATGCACGGGTAGTTACTGATCCAGTGTTACTGCGTAGTTCTTGCCGTCTCCCTTGGTTTCCATATGTCCTTCGTTCGTTTGGCACGTATATCCCCCATGCTGAAAAGCGCCGACGTCATGTTCGCGCTAACAGTGTCCGACGGCGCACAAAAACACATGTACGAAGCAGTTTTAGCACCGTTTTTAATCAATGAATTGGAAAAAAAAACGCCATAACTGACAAATTATTTCGTCTGCCTGACTGAGAAATTTTCCAAGCTACCTAGTACGCACGAATTATTCTCGATATTTACTCTTATGATCGAGCGCAGGGAGAAAATGCACTCACTTTTTTCCATGGAAATGCATTACCGAAAGTCAATTTTCGACTGGTTGCTGTCTGCTTCAATTTGCGTCAGCGCACTAGCGCCAGTTGAACCTCTAGTGTAGATTATAATAACTCTGTGGTACCGCGCACCGCAGCACCTGTGCGACGTCACGTCGTGGCCGTCCGGCTAATGATCGGTAATGCCATCCGTCTCTAGCAGATAGTCTTGGTTTTCCGTGGACGCCCGAAACCAAACCTCGAGCCTCGATATTTATAAAACTACACTCAATATAAAAAAAAAATTTACCTTTTATTTCAGGGACACCACATGAGCTGAAAATAGTTGTAATCCTATATTCAAAAGAAATATTCACCGGCGCTGCCCTTTAAAGAAAACGTCGTTGGATAAACACACGGACGAAGATTCCTGTTCTGTCTTCATCTTCTTTCTCCGTGTGTTCATTCAACGCTGTTTTCTTTATTTTATGAACATATTTTTATAAACACGTTTTATTTCATACACATATTTTCAGAAACATATTTTACTCTATAAACATTTTTATACACATTTTTACAACAACAAATGACGCGGCTAAAAAAAAACTATCTAGTGGTGTGGGATTTGTGGATTGGATAGAATAGTGCACTGTCATAGTAGCTTTCACTCGCACTACGAAAGTTACGAATGACGCAGTGCTATCCGATTCGAACCACTCTTCGCACATCTCTAGACTTGACTTTAGACCTAAAGAAAACAAAAAAAAAACAGCCTGTGCATTGACGCTGGACATGACGTCAGTACGTGAAGCATCGTGCTCCCTTTTCAACACAGTCTGCCCTTTTTTAGCTCTAAAAATATTTTCAATCTCGTCATTTCCCGACCTCACCCCGTAGATTGCAGCCATTGGCTCTTACAAGTGCTTTGTGGAAAAGTAGACGCATCAGATTTCTTGGAGCAGAGATGCGAACGTCTTTTTTTTATTAACGTGAAACGTGCTTTGGTTAGTTTCCCCGGATTTCGTGAAGCCGTGGCGTCTCACGTCTCATAATGCAACGTGCGCAGTGTTGCATTATGGGGCGTCAAAAAATCTACAGATCAATTCAGTGTCTCCGCGAAATTTAGCGGGGAAGTTGCATTGACTTGAGTGGGCGCTAGTTGGTTGTTCATCATTGATTTTCAACTGCGCTGCCAGGTGCACAAAGACAGGGGAATAACGACACGAACACGACAAGGGCAGACTAACAACTGTTTATTTCCTTTCATCCCACAAGAGACAAAAACACTTGCTAAAATAAACCATAAAAAAAGTAAAAAAAAAAACGGAAAAAAGGAGAAGAAACAGATAAATAAACGATTACTAGCATGATTGCGCTTGATTCCTCGTACCGACAGAGCGCAGTCGTGAGTGCCCATCATGAGGCGGAAAAGTGTTGAGAAAGCAAATTATTGCATTGCCATCATAAACTTAAAATGAAGCTCGCTTACCCTTTTAGGTGCTAGACTGGTGCCAGCTGATAAAAACCGCTTGCTCTACCGACGTTTACCTCCTGGTTAGCTCAGTTGGTAGAGCGCTCCACTGGGAATGGAGTGGTTCTCGGTTCGATACCAGGACCAGGCGGATTTCTTCGGTCGCGCACCAGTCACCCTGCTGTGTTTGGAGATTTGTGTTTGCCTTTTGTCCCCCTTGTTCCCCTCCTCCGGGGATTATTATCGTCATTCTTGTCCAGCTCGCTTGCACTTTTGCATTAATTGCATTATCATCATAGAACAGTTGTTTTATAAATATGTAAAAATATGTAGATATAATATCAATCTTAGATTAATCGCTTTAAGTGACAAAAATCTTAGAAACCGTCATGCTGTTTAGAAATAACAAACAACATGCAGTCGAGCTGGTGAAGTTTCAACCTCTTGAAAACCCGAGACCGACAAACCAGCAAGGGACCTGCGTATGTGTCATCACTCTTTACGGTCTTCGGTCTCGGGTTTTTAAGGTGCTAAAAGTTTAGTCTTTTTCTTGTCAAAAAGGAAATATAGCTGTAGGTCATTCGAACATCTGATTTAATAAAAAACATTTAAAACGCTCTCATTTAACTGAACAATTATTTGTTTAGTTAAACGGACCAATAGGACACAATAGCCTATTTTACTTTGACAGGAAAGATGCTGCGCTCCGAGTTTAATCATATAACACTTATGGTTTTAATATGTAAACTTCGGTTAATTCAATCACTTTCATTCAAAACGTTATCTAATAACCTCTCGAACCTAGTTGCACTTTTGTGTTTTATTGCTATGTCGTAGCACGCGAAAAAGAAATTCCGCTATTGACTTACAGGTTAGCTTTACCAAGTGGCACAAGAGGTGGGGCCAATATGGGGCCCAGGTGGCCAATAGCTTTGGCAGCCCCTGCGAAAACCACGTTGGTCCCACGTGGGTGCAGCGTGGGCATGTCCAATATGGGCTGCCCACGCACTGCCGTGGTGGTTCCCACCTCCGATATGTGAGGGCAAACTTGCGCCCAGTGTGAACATGAGCAACTTGGGCTGGCCACCTCGTGGGTCCCACCTCGGCTACGCGAGGACGCGCCCAATTTGGGCTGGCCATGCAATACCGCTGTGGGTCCCACTTCGGCTCTGCAAGGGCAGAGTTAGCGCAGATGTTGGCTTCAGGGGGGGGGGGGGGGGGCAAAGTATGGGCATGTCCAACTTGAACTGTCCGTGCAATGCCTCCCTGGGTCTCTCCTCGGCAATGTGGGGGCAAAGTTAGCGAAGATACGGGCAATGCGGGGGCACCCCGAGTTGGGCAGCCCATGTAAAACCCCCCTGGGTTCCACCTGGACCGTATGGGGGCCAAGTTGCGATGATGTGGGCTCCGCGGCGGCTAAGCGTGGGCGTGCCCGAGATGGGCTGCCCATGTAAAACTCCCGTGGGCCCCACCTTGGCTCTGCGGAGGCAAATATTACGAAGATGGGGAAACTTTGGCGGCCAAGCGTGGGCATGTCCAACTTGGGCTGCCGATGTAAAACCGCCTTGGGTCACGTCGGTTGTGCGGGGCCCACGTTTACGAAGATGGGGGCTCGATGGTGGAAAAGTGTGAGCATGACCGACTTCGGCTGCTTATATAAAGCTCTCATGGGTCCCACGTCGGCTCTGCGGGGACCAAGTTAGCAACGGTGTGGGCTCCACGGTGGCAAAGTGTGGGCGTGCCCAACTTCGGCTGCCTGAGTAAAAGCCCCGTGGGTTCCAACCTCGGCTGTGCAGGGGTCAAGTTAGCAATGGTGTGGGCTCCTCGGTGGCAAAGTGGTGCATGTCTGACTTGGGCTGCCTAGCTAAGACCGCCGTGGGTCCCACCTCGGCTGTGCGAGGGCCAAGTTGCGATGATGTGCGCTAAACGGCGGTGAAGCGTGGGTATGCCCGACTTGACCTGCCCATATGAAACCCCCGTGGGTCCTACTTCGGCCGTGAGGGGGCCAAGTTGCGAAGATGTGAGCTCAACGGCGGCTAAGCGTGGGCGCGCCCGAGTTCGGCTGCCCATGTAAAACGCCCGTGGGTCCACCTCGGTTCTGCGGGGGCCAAGTTTGCAGAAAAGGGAGCTCCACGGTGGCAGAGCGCGGGCATGCCCGACTAGAGCAGCCTAACTAAGACCCCCGTGAATCCCACCTCGGCTGTGCGTCGGCCATGTTAGCAATGGTGCGGGCTCCACGATGGAAAAACCTTGGGGCATGCCCAACTTGGGCCACCCGCGCAAAGCCCCCGTGGGTCGCACCTTGTATTTGCGGCGGCAAAGTCAGCAAAGATGTGGGCTCCACGGGGGCGCAACGTGGGCATGCTCGACTTGGGCTGCCCAGGCAAAGCCCCCATGGGTCCCCCTTAGGCAGTACAAGGGCAGATTGAGGAAAGAGGCGGGCTCCACGGGGCACCCCATGTACTGTTTATGCAATGTCCCCGTGGCAGGCACGTAGCCAAGGAGGGGGCATGCAGCCCGGCCCCTCCCCCCCCCCCCCCCGAAATCTTCCATTTTACTGGGTCCTCCTCTCCCCCTGTAAAATAATTTAATTCGGACCTTATTCTTGAGTTAAAAAGATGAAAAGGACATGCCAGATCGCGAGAAAAACGAAATAGCAGAACAAGGAGAGCGAAGTGCGAAACGAGATCGCCTGAACGAATTCCGAACGACACCGCGCACATTGAACGCCTCAACGGATCGCAACGTTTCTCACCAATGTAAATATTGTATTCGCAACTTTCATGACCTATAGGGGGCGCAGTGGTGCCTATCAAAATGGCTGTCATCTGGATGATCGTCGGAGAACAGCGGTACGAGGCTGGGTCTGCGACGCGTAAGGGATTCTAGTTTTACTATATACGAGCAGTATTAGAGCCATACGTTATTTTTTCACGCCAGGAAGGCGTAGGCAAGCCCATTTATTTTGAGGCCAATCATCCAGGAGCTAGGGTGCGCGATTCTCACAACGCGGTACCACCATCGCTGAAAGTTGCGAATATAAACCTTTTTATTGCTCCTCTTAATGCTATTTAACACCCCCCTCGCCTTCATACAGCAATTTGTCATGGGCGCCTTCCCCCCTCCCCCCCCGAAACAAAATCCTGGCTGCGTGCCTGCCCTTTGGCTATACGGGGGCAAGGTTAGCATAGATGTGGGCTCCAAAGGAGCAAAGCCTGGGCATACCCAATGGACCTTTTGTAGAAACATCGGTTCGAGAGTAAATGCTTCCAGTACCCTCTTCCTCTTCCTTTTGGCCGAGCAGAGGGGGGAGATGGTTTCGTTGTGTCGACTTCGGGGCGGAAGATTACGCACGATGGGGACAAAGGCGAGTTTGGGGGAGCCGTATCAAGGTCACAGCGCCTCAATGGGTGAACAGGATGTTGTTATGTTCTGATTCGCTTTATTTCCTTTCTCTTCTTTTAGTTAGTCTAACGACGACGACGTTAACACGCAGCACGAGCTGAGTAAACAGTCTGACATGAAACCCCGACTCGACTGGTCATTTCCTAGCCTGCCTTAACAGATGTAGCTGACGTTTTGGGTGTGGAACGGTTCGGAGAGGCCTTGCGCGTGCGTTGTTATCTCGCCACTTAGCCTCGAACCCAGTCGCGTGTCTAGGTGGCAGCACATATTCGCCAAGAGGTCCATTTGAACTACCTGTGCAACTCTCGTAACGGCACTTCCCGCTAATGTTGACAATATTTACTGCATGTTCTGGAAATTCTACATAGGAGACCAGCTTAATTTGGTACCAAATCGCCGAGGATTGTAATTTAAGCGTGACTGAGAAAGTTTAGGCTTTCTAAACCTTATTACTTACTACTCAGCCTGTATGTTCAGAAGGCTGTTTTATGTGGGGTGGAATTTTTTACAAAGATTATTGAATGTGAGGGTGAATTCCAAATACGCTCGTCAGAATGTCTAAAAGACAGTGTCTGTAGACGGCTGAATCTGTCGATGTATCCTGATTACATGTCTATTAAGATTATATAGAAATGTGCACATTTGTTTTTTTTTATTTCCTACACTTGAAATTTCCAATCTTTTTTGGGCTTGCCCATAACGTTTTATTAGAGAGTTTTAGTACATCGTTTCTATAACGATACGATAACCATACGATACCGATATACAGAACAGGAATGTGCATTTAGTAAACCATTTTGAAGACGATACATCCGATACGGTCGCTTGAGGCGCTGGGGCGCTCCCTAGTGGAAACGATTTGCACTTCCCAAAATGAAAAATAACGAATTAAAAGAAAGATGTTTCACTGAAGGAAAAATAACAGTTCTTACTTTTAATACAATTAAAAAAAACATTAATTAAGTTTTATAAGTTACAGAAATGCAGCAGCAAGCTACATCTAGCCAAGTAGAGACAAGCCAATCTATCTCCCCCGGTGGTTTGTCACGGGAAGCCATAGGAAGCACGGGTGGCACGGGCGTGAGCGAGTCGAGCGAGTGACCAACTTGAGCCATGGCGACGTGCGTTTTCGAGGATCCCTTGGCCTTAGCTGTTTTGAGGTGGGACGAAATCGAAGAACTCTCCTTTGTGGATATGAAGTACCCCGTTCCACGGAGGTTTTGGTCCGGGCGAGGCTACTTGGACGTGCTCAACATAGATAGTGAAGCTTTCCGCCAGCAGTTTCGTTTTGAGCAGGGGGGCTATGTTGCACGTTTTGGACTCCCAGGAGACTAGGGAGAAGGAAGTGAGGTAGGTGTGAATGAACGTATCTTAGCAGATACCGTCATCAGCGACTCCACCAATCAACGTCCAATGAGCGTTGTTAACGTCACTTCCTTCTCCCTAGTCTCCTGGGAGTCCAAAAAGTGCAACATAGCCCCCCAGATGAACTTAACGGAGCTGTGTAGAGCGCTGCGAGTCCCTGATACAATAAGGACGGCCCAGAACGTCGCCATCCCCGGGCAGGAAACTTTTTGCACTGTCTACTGTCCAGGGTGTCTAGCGACCGGGAAAACCGGGAATAGTCAGGGAAATTTTAATTACCGGAAAAAATCAAGGAATTGTCAGGTATATTGTCAAGAAGCGAGCCCAGTTAGGGAAAATGAGTCGGAAATGCCATCGAGTGCTTTGAGCGAAGACTTGTGGACTTGGGGCTGCTTAGAGCGGAGCGCGAGCTCTGCTAAAAAAAAATTGGGTTGTGTGTATGTTTATACAGCCTAGAATTTGGTCTGCCTCAGCGGGCGACGAGTCTCCCAACTGTAGATGAGCAATTTGGCCAGTGCAGTACAACCGCTAGCCTGGGGTCTTTAACGTGCATCACACAGTAGTGACACACGACCGCACGCCGGTACGATGCTCATCCAGATCGAAACGGGCAGGGTGGGATTGAACCCAGGATCCTCGGCTCTGCAGCGCGAGCTTTCGCTCTACGTGCTCCGAGCTGGGGGGCTATGTTGCGCTTTTTGGACTCCCAGGAGACGAGGGAGAAGGAAGTGACGTCAACAACGCAGCAAATGCAGATTGGATGTTGATTTTGTTTTCTTCTGTCAACATCCAATCTGCGTTCGCTCTAGTCGTTGACGTCACTTCCTTCTTCCAAGTCTCCTGGGAGTCCAAAAAGTGCAACATAGCACCCCTGGTGTGCTCTAGACCACTCGGCCACCGATCCCTTTCTTTTTTTTTTGAGTAAATGTTTATTTACAGGTTAAAAACATAAGTAGCAAGAATGGAAAAAATGAGGTATATACATATGTTAGAGCAAAAAAAGAATGTTACATAATTTAGACATTGCGTTCAATGACCCAGCTGCAAAGTAAATCAGTTAAAGGTTACAACATTGTTAAAGAGTGCAGTAACCTCAGCTCTGGGTGTGTATTACACTCGAAGATCTTAGAAAAATATTTTAGAGTGAGGCACTTGAGAAGGCGACGGATAGTCTGCTCGAAGCATGAAAATTTGGTGCTAACTTTTGACCTTTTCCCAGAGTGTTTCTCAGATTATTTTTCTATTTCAACTAGTTCTAAAGTTCAAATAATCCAGTCCAATTTGTTAGCAAAGTGTCGCCACGCAGGTTTAGGGTTCAGTGTGCACTCTGTCATGTCTATACTCTTGACCGCCATAGCACATGTAGGCCAAAAGCCATGATTATATCTCCGTCAGGTCAATCAGCGTCCTTTTGTCGTGCAGCCGTAGAAATTTCAAAGTACACCAATTAATTCATTCTTCAGGTCATCGTGGCCGGACAGGATGGAATCCTGCTCGCTGATGGGAGCTTTGGGAGATGACGATTTCGTTCGCCTCTTCCTCCTCCTCTTTGACTCCGCCCGCTCCCCTGGAGATGTGGAGCCAGGATCTGACGTGCACAGAATTTGTTCTCCCTTTCTTTTCCCAAGAATTTCTTTGTCGCTGGTTTCATCCATTTCGGACGCCTCCTCATCTGACTTCATTGGCTCTTCAGCTTGGTCTTCAGCTTGGTCTTCAGGGACAAGCGCACTGAACGAGTGTGTGATGACAACATTGCTCACTGTCTCCTTCGTTGCAGAGCGTGACGACGCCGACCTGTCTTCACACTTCTCAGTCCGTGAGACTGCCTCTACGTGGGCTGTGCTGTGAGCGGTACTGACCTCTGCCGAAACCTCTGTTTGTGCTGTTTCTTCTGCGTCCATCAAGTATTCTGCAGGAATCTGGAGAGATGCAGCCGTTCGGTTGGTGTACGTTTGAATACAGTCTTCGGGATCGTGGCCGAATTTTCGGCATACGCTACACCAGGGAGCGCGGCACTGGCCTCGGACGTGTCCGACTTGCCTGCATCGTAGACATTGCGGTGCTCTGCCAGGTACGGAGAGAAGTACGGTGGTTCCCAGAATCTTGAGCTGATGCGGCAAGCTGTCCGCAGTCACCCCTTCGTTCAATTCAATTGACAGTATTCTTGTGGTCGTCTCTACTTCTTCGAAGCCGGAGTAGTGCCACTTGTCTCGAACGATGCTTTTTATTTTTCCAAACGTAGAAAAAACACTTGCTACATTTGGATCTGGGACGCTAGTTGGAACCCAGTGCACCTTCATGGACAGCGCAGTCTTGCTTCCGTCTATTATTAAACATGTCTTGTTCTTTACTTGGATCTCTCGGAGCTGCAGCAATCTTTCTTTTTCTTTGGAAGAACGCACTGTGAGCAGCCACACATGATTGTACTGGAAGGCCCCAAGCGAAGCTAGCTCGTTTGGGTTGATGATTTTCTTCAAAGCTGGACCGAAATCGTCGATGCGGTATGGCCGAGCCGATGGGTCCCCATGAAGAATCAGTGAGTTTTCAAGCAGCTTACCGTTGGGAAGAGGTGGCAGTAAAATCTTGTACTCCGTTGTACTCGGCGCAGAGGGGGCAGAAGCAGAAATGGTTTCAGAATATTCCCGGCTAGGCTATTTAAAACACATTTTCAACTTGTCACTTCGCTCTGGTTTGTTCCCATCGTTATGGAAGAAAGCGGTTGTCGTGCCAATATTAAAGGGGGGCGATTCATCGGTTGTCAGTAATTATAGGCCTGTTTCTTTATTGTGCGGGTTTTCTAAGGTGTTTGAAAAAGTTATTCATAAACGAATAACTCATTACTTTCATCAAAAATTAACGACTTCACAGCACGGGTTCATTACGGTACGGTCAGTTGAAACCAACTTGTGCTCCTTTTTACATTTCGCTGCACCAATCATTACGAACAGGGGACAGGTAGATGCTATTTATTTTGATATGTCTAAAGCATTCGATAAAGTTGATCATGAGTTATTGCTCCACAAATTATCGTTATACGGTTGTTGTTCTGAACTACTTCGCTGGTTTCAAAGCTACTTGTCATGTCGTACGAATCATGTTCGAATTTATAGTGTCCCATCTAAACTATTTTACTCAACTTCCGGTGTTCCCCAGGGGTCTATTCTGGGGCCTCTTCTGTTTCTGGTATTTGTTAATGATATAGCCTCATGTGTAAAAAAAGCTGAGCTCCTACTCTTTGCGGATGATATTAAGATTTTTATGCGCGTTGCTACTCCTCTTGATTGTAATGCTCTTCAGCACGAAGTGAATAACACACTGCAATGGTCTTTGGCGAATAATTTGCTCCTAAATCCTACCAAAACTAAGGTTCTTTCTTTGAGCAGACGACACACTGTTATGCATTTTACTTACTCTTTGGGAGGAACTCCAATCGAACGCGTGACTGTGATGAAAGATCTTGGTGTGTGCCTTGATAGCGCGTTGTCATTCAATGCTCATGTTTCTTTTATTGTTGGCCGTGCGATGAAAACTCTTGGTATCATATCTCGTAGAACTAAAAAGTTCAGACGCCCTGCTTGTATGATTCGTTTATTTTGTGCTTTAGTCCGTTCACGGCTTGAATTTGCTTCTGTTGTTTGGAATTCTCTAACAAGTACACAGTCTTTAAGTATTGAATCAGTGCAAAAAAGAATGATACGCATTTTGTATGATAAACACTTTCATCGGCGCTTTTATTATGATTATGAATTTCTTCTTAAGAGCGTTTTACTTAAGTCTTTGTCAAATAGAAGATTCGAGCGTGATCTGATTTTTTTGCACAGGGTGGTAAAGAGTTGGACTGATGCTAATCAACTTCTGAATTTTGTCGATTTTCATGTTCCTTGTCGCGTTACCAGAAATTTTACTGTATTTTATGTTCAATTCATGTCTCAACTCTCACCACTGTCCCGTATGCAAATTTCATTTAATACAATCGCATCGTCTAGCTTGGACATCTTCACAGATCTCCCCGTTTTTCGCCGGAACTTGGCAAGTCTAGTTGAAAGTTGAAACTCTATTACATTTTGTGTGAAGTGTGCGACCTATTTGTAGTCATGCTAATTTGTACATTGAAGATGTGCGTGTGCTGTGTTTCTTCTTTTTGTCTTGTGTGCGCCAATGTGAAGACCCGCGTGGTTGTTTTTGGGCACATTAAATAAACAAATTATTATTATTATTATTATTATTATAGGCTTAGCCGTTGAGATTTCCTTTACGGAGCCCATTTCCAACGCGGCCGTTCAGCTCGTCGTCTTCTTCGAACTCCTTGGCCACCGATCCCCCCGTGCTCTGCTCATTCGATGTAGAGTGTGCTATCCGATGCAAAAGGAAGAGCCGACAAATCCAGTCCACACCCGAGATTGGATTGGATTGAGAGCGCGACACTAGGCTAGATCGAGTTAGAGCTACTAGGTTTAGTAACAAATGGGAAAGCCGTATAGACCCCATTCTAATCCAAGCCGAAAGTATCCGAAAGTGCATCTGGCGGCCATGTTGCCATTCGGTTATTGACGTGTGGGGTTGAGCGTCATGTTTTCATCGTGTTTCCGGAAGTGGCATAGCTCTTCACTGACGATGTTGGCGGCAAGAAAGCGCTCGTTTATTCCGGACTGGACGAACCCGAAAATTTCGGAATATGCAAGTTAGATTAAAGGGGCGGTGCAACGATATTCAATTGGAATGTTTTTCACTTTACACGAGCTGACTGGCACTAGTGGGATTCAAGGATACTCGCACGCAACGCCACTGACCAAGAAACTCCTTTGTTGCGCTGTAATTTCGAGGACAAAACCGAGTGTTTTCACTCAATCTCTCCTTCGCAAAACCTGATGACGTAGCTGGGCGGTAGCAGTACCGCCCAGTGACGATATTTGAATGCGGCTCATAGATTGGACCCGAGCATGGCGTGGACACTCGATTTGGGCTCGTGATAATCGATAGCTCGAGAAGCATTCGGGTAGTGTCCTGTGTCCTATCGCTGCAATGACGACAACAGCCGAACCATAACAATGTCTGGAACTCAGCGCGTGTCCTGTGCCTAGCCAACCCCAGCGCATGGCTATGATCAACATTGGCGGCATATAATCGGCTCCAGATCACGTGGCCGCTTGTTCTGGCTACGAGTTGAGGGGGTGAACTCTGCTCGTTTTTCTTTATTTTTTTCTGCGACCTCGATTGCGTGTGGTGAAAAACGAACGGGTATTTCACAGGTCATTAACATCAGGGATCCGTTCTAAGCGGTATTTGCGCAAAATACAAAAATCGTTGCATCGTCCCTTTAAGCCCGTGCAAAATGATCCTCACTGTGCTCAATGCCTTGTGTTGCAATGGTTTTATATATTTAACCACCTCTACAGTGGTCAAGGAATTTCAGCTTTAATTGTCAGGGAAAACCTGGAAAAGTCAGGGAATTTCAAAAGATTAATTTGCTAGACACCCTGACTGTCTGGTGTTATTGCTTTGCCTGTCATTGCCAACATAGCATTTGCTGTCTGTTCAATATTACACCCAAAATAGTTCTTTGTATCGTAAGTCGAACGGGCCTACCTCTGCCGTTTTCTCCCAACTACATTGTTTAATATATTGAAAGATTTATTGTAGTGCGTATTAGGATGTCATACCACTTGCTCACACTTAACTTCGCTTTTTCATTTGACCATTCACTACCTGAATGTAATGTTCTTGCAGTTCGAGACGGTGTCTCCTCTCCTCTGCTGCAGCCTCCTGCAGCACATAAAACTTTTCTTTTTCAAACGCTAAGCGATCCTCGCTTAAGGTCACCTGTCGCTCTTCAATGGCCAGGCGCCTCTCTATCTGGCGTTCCTCCATGGCGAGATGCCTCTCTTCAAGAGCGATCTCTAGTTTTTTTATTCTGCGGTCCTCTTCTGCTCTCTTCTCCAGCGATCCAAGGTGCTCCCTGTACCGCTTCTGCCTGGTTGCTGGAAAAATACAACAAAGGAAACAATGCACACAGCATCATATAAACAATTTTTTTTTTATTTTTCTTAACGTGTAAGTTGACAATTGACTGACTGCTTATTTTATTGGACCTGGCCATTCAATGAAGGTACTGCGCAAAGATTACTGGTTAATTCATGTGTGTTCAAAGAGTGACTGAGATATGTCTGTCTAGTAAGCAAAAAATAACAAATGTAAATGACAGCACTAATACAGCAGATTTTGAGAATTTCTACAAATGGGGTTATGTGTATCCTCTTTCAAAAGTTTAACGTATGCGTGAAGCATCTTCTGAAAGATGGCAGTGCTTACCCTGTCCACCCAAAGTCCTAGGTCGTGCGACAGGAGTAACCGGAACACGATCCTGGACTGGTGGCAAGGTGGGTTGGACCAACGGCACAGGGGTTGGAACCAGCAGCACAGGGGCTGGGACCAGCTGCACAACCTGGTCTGTGTTGCCTGGTTGCCAGGCGTCGGCGCCCTCCACGCCGTTCATTATTTGAACGAAGATAGACTGGCAGTTCTCCGAACCTGTAAATAGAGTATTGCATAAATATTTGTGGTGCATTACGACAACGCTGTGGAGCTGGGCATTGAAAATGTATGAAAAATATAACGCAGGTATGATGGAGTCAGATCTTCAATAGACCATTCCAAAATATGTAGTGCCTCCCATCGTTTCCTCGACACATCACGACACTCCGATGTACGGCGCGTGACAGAAAATGTTCCATGAATAGAAGAAGCGGTTCATGTCGGCTTAGCATTCTGCAATTTCTGAATGCAAAGAAGAAACACTATAACAAAACAGTATGTACCGGCTTTCTTATGTGTTTGCTCCGTTTTCTTCGTGTTGTGAACTCGCAGTGGTAAGCGAGAATGATTTGTGCTACGACCAGGGTGCACAGAGCACACGGTCCGGCCCAAGCGTACATCCGAACAGCCCTAAAATTGAACGCGCCGAGCGGTGCCATGGGGGTGACAAGCGGCCTTTTGCGATTTTCCAGACAGGTCTATTGGCCCACCGTTGCACCAGAAATGAGTCCCAGCAAATGCTGTTGGCACAAACCAATATTATCTGCTCTCACTGCGAGAATACCTACGCAGCAGGGACACATTCCCAATATATGAAATATGCACGGTGCAACAAAGGTGTGTTCATTAATTGCAGCAGCTCAACGATAATTTCTGCTTGTCTGATCACAAAACGACATGGTCGATGGTAGCCCTCCTGTCCTTGTACATTATCAGGGCGGAATGAAATGTGAATGGTGATTTGTGTAGCCTTCAATGCATGCTACGCTATCTGGAGGGTATAAAACTGCGGAGTGGAGAGAGGGGCTGCGGAGGGTGTGCACATCGAAGAAAGTGCACACTCTCGCAGCCCCCTCTCTCCTCCACAGTGTGATTATCAGCCTCCAGGTAGCGCAGCATACTTTGAAGGCCCGCCAAGGTATTGGGTCCGCCTTTACCATTCGCATTTCATTCCGTTCTGATAGCACATTGACGCCTTCCCTGGGCCACCACACTGTGGAGATCCCATACCGATAAAATTCTGCCAATCACAATCATGCATGTAATTGAATATCTGTACGAAAGCAGTCATTCAGCTATGAAAAGTAAAGCTTTGAGTAAGCAAAGCTTACTCAAAGCTTTGCTCTGGGAACTACAGATGTACCCAAGTAAATTACACTTCTACTTGGGAGCAGCAGGCCATGTATGTTGTCCTCAGTAGGCTATTCGATGGAAACTCGCGAGTAGCCTAATATCAGTTGTAGACAAACGCGATTGATGCAGCCGGACATGACGACCTGACTTTCCTAACCAGGTGGGGTTCATGACGCACGTGTCATACTTACTAGACTGCCCTGCCACTGCATTATGATTGACCGGTCTGTACTCGGTTGCAGCCGCAACAACTCGCGCAGTAGTGGCAGCATCGCGAGCAGCCCGATTTGTCGCCGGCCGGGCTGAGGTGGCTGTGGCACGTTCCGGCGGTTCCAGCGTAGCGGTGAAGGTGGTGGTGGCACCTTCCTCTGTGGCTGTGGCCTTCCTGAGCACTGGCTTAACTTTGTAGCCAAATTCACAGACCAGGTCAGCAACATCCTGCAGCAGCTGCTCTTTTTCAGTGTACTGGGGGGCTATGTTGCGCTTTTTGGACTCCCAGGAGACTAGGGAGAGGGCCGTCAACAACGCAGCAAATGCAGATTGGATGTTGATTTTGTTTTCTTCTGTCAACATCCAATCTGCGTTTCTCTAGTCGTTGACGTCACTTCCCTCTTCCAAGTCTCCTGGGAGTCCAAAAAGCACAACATAGCCCCCCTGCTCTTCCGTTCCGGATCTAAGGGTTTCAGGGGGAGAGTGGTATCAACAAGTGCGCCTGTCTTCCTCAAGCGTAGATCTGTTATTTCAGTCAGCGACCATGAGTACATCTCCGTGCCGCGAAAGCTGCAACGCGAGCTCGGTAATTTGGAAACGCGCTTTCCTACGCGAAATATCTAGCGGCACAGGCATGTGCGTTTCCAAACAACAAGCTCGCGCTAGCTCGCAGTTGCGCCAGCTGTTGGACAGGGTATGGCAGTATGCTAAAACTAGAGTGCCTCAATGTCCTTCTGTTTAGGGTGATGCCATCGTTTGTAGTCGCAGGAAACAAAATGTGGCCGTAGCACAGTCAGCACCACGAGCGCGTGCAGAGACACGCTCTTTCACGCGCTTCAGAACAAAAAAATAAAAATAAGCGTTCGAAACAAAATGGCCAGATATCATCACGCCAAGCAAAGCGCACATGAAGGCACCCTAGCTAAAACGCTTCTGAACTTTCAAACGGGACTCAAAAACTACTTACTTTCTCAAGTTTGTGCGGTCGTCTCGCTTGAACAGACCGAGGAGCAGATCGCAGCGGTCTCTCACTCCGCGAACACTGAAGTTCCTCCCCAGTGCTTCATTCAGGTTGGCAGCCACTGTGTCCCACCACGAAGAATTCACAAAGGGATTCACCGCAAGCACTTCTCTTAAAGGGAGGATATCCTCGACGATCGTGAACCGTTTTCGACCCGCTTGGGCAGAAAGAGGCTCGAGTGGAGCGGCCATGATCGCTCAGCTTTTCCCGGATCTCGACAACTCTCGCGAGGCACGGGAGTGCGCGCGATATTTCCCGATATTCCCGATACCTGCGCCCGAAACACCCGATACTCTAGCGCATGCGTAATGGCTCCGGCGCAGTATCGGGAATCGTTATCGGAGTGAGAAACGATCTACTAAAACTCTCTTTTGATCTATAAAATGGTATTATTTCCAGTAGGCACACAAGGAAAGTGAAGCACGTTCAATTTAGTATGCACTGCAATATATCGCACACCGTAAGAAAATGAGGAAATGACTTCGAACAAAATGACGTTCCCGGGATGACCTCATGTGGGCTGCTCATGTAGCCTCCTGTGGGCCCCACGAGTAGGCCTTCTGTGGCCCCTCGAGGGGAGCCCATGTGTGTCCCCCGAGGCTGCCCAGGTGGGCTGCCCAGGCGGGTTTCACTTGGGCTCCACTTGAAAAACGGACGTGGGACCCACGTGGGCTGCCCAAGTGAGACCCACGTCGGCCCCCCTTCAGACGCCACTTTGAGCTAGGTCCCTCAACAGAAGCCTAGGGGCTGCCCAAGTAGGCCCCCTGCAGGTTCCACGAGACTGGGTGGGGGGGGGGCATGTGGACTACCCAAGTAGGCTCCCTGTAGGTCCCTCGAGGAAGGCCGAGGTGGGCTGCCCAAGTACGCCCTCTGTGGGTCCCACAAGGGAAGTCAGGTGGGCAGCCTAAGTCGGGCCGACTTGTGCCCGAGTTGCAAAACCGGCGTGGGACCCACCCTGGCTCCCCACGTGTGACCCTCGTCGGCTCCCCTTGGTGAGCTCACTTTCTGCTACTTGTGTTTTTCTGTCACACGATGAACTGTAAGTGTCCTCGAAACTTGATTACAGTGATTACCCAGGCAGCGCACAGTATTGTGCCGATATTAGCGTCAAATCGGAAAGACTGTGCAGATACCATTTTGAGCCAGCCGATATTTGTGAAGTGTCGGATGGGTCGCGCCGACGTCATCCTGTCATAACGTACCCGCCGCTATTTTTCCTTGAATGTGGGGAGTGTCGGTTGTAAATCTGCAGTGCTGGCCAAGTATACGGATTTCTTAACAAACTCAAAACCAAGGCTAAAAAAAACAATCAAAACGGAATTTGTTTATTTTTAGCCCGAGAAGGACAGACAAAGCAAGCAGAGGGAACTTGCTTAGCTGCATTGTCTATCTCCATTCGACATCGCCTTTTGTTAAGTCTCCACACCTTCGTTTGTGTCTTCGTGTGGCTGTGAGCGAGCGCGACAACCGCATCAAGCAAACCAGAGGGGTAAAGCGAATCATGTGACCGCTCTCCGTAGAACAAAGCTTTCCGCTAAATTTTGTGGGAAAAATTCCTGCTAAATTTGTCGTGAGGATGTTTCGCTAAATGTTTCCCGTTTTCCCGACAAATTTAGTTTTCCCGATAAATTTAGGGGTCGATAGAGACGTGACGTCACAACCCCGTATGACGTCACACATGACTGGGCGCGTTGAATTATAAAATTTTTTGGTCCCGCCAACGCCGACGTCGACGCCGCATCTTCTGCTACACGATCTCCAAAACGCTATCACGTTAAAATGCTTGAACGAAACGGTGATGGGCAGGGGGCTACGTAGGTCTGGTTTCTGAATGGCGCTCCTTCAGTGTTCTGCTGCTTTTCGTTCGTTGCAGTCGCGGCTGTGGTTTTTAGTCGTGAACGGCGGGAATACATCAATGCCAACTTTTCGGTAATGGCCGTTTTTTTTCGTCGGAATCCATGGAAGTATTGTGCTGTGTTTGTTGAACGTGCTTCGACAAAAAACTGCTCATTGGCGACAGTGAGAGTTTCGTATATTGTGGGAGACCTTCTTTCTCGACTTTGTGTTTGCGTTGCTCTGTGCTGCCCCAGCTGTATTATGCATCTATCAGGGATTGCATAATATTGCCGTTTTATCTTGTAAGTACACGGCAGACATGTTTCTGATAGTAGTCCTGCTTCCGTCTCTATAGAGGGTTTCAGTTTATCGCTCCAATACCTTGAATACCACCGATAACGATACAATGTATGCGCAAAGGCGTCTGGTGCGGCCCCACAACATTCGTTGTGGGGACGCACTACAACGCATGTGTGGTATACGGGGTCAAAGTATTTTGGAGTGCTACGACTCGGAGATAAGGAAGGTTGCGATGTTACAGTTACATTTAGGAAGAGTCTTCGAACGCGTATTCCATGGTGTCCTCTTTAGTGTTGTGGAACATAGAGGAGTAGGGTCTGTAATTTTATGAGCGCAAATGGCGTGCCAGTAACTGTACAACGAGCTTGATTGTCAATAAGCATGTAAGCGATAGCACCCCTGTCAGATCTTCGGTAAGGCAGAGGGGTGGCCGCTATAACCACTATTGTTTGCTTTATATATAGAACCCTTTTGTTTGCGCATTATTCATGAACAGAGTATTCAAGGTTTTACTCTGAACACGTGTGAAGTTCGAATACTGGCTTATGCGGATGATATCGCGATATTTTGCACTGATACAGAGAGTGTTAGAAAAGTAATTGAAATCGCAAAAACCTTCTGCCTGCAAACTGGGTGTTCAGTGAACTGGACAAAGTGTTTGGGTTTCTGGCATGGTGAGTGGCCGTCCAAGCCGAGAGTCTACGAAAGTATTGAATGGGAAACCTTACCAACCCGTTATCTAGAAGGCGTCCCACTAGAATGTTTCCGTGATAATGGCCATTTGTGGCGCGAAGAAACTGAAATGTTACGTGATAAAGCAACACAGAGCCGTTGCCGTCATTCGTCAATGTTCGCACGCGCCACGGTGTGTAACCTTTTTTGTTGTTGCAAAGGTATGGTACGTACTTCACGTACTGCACTGTTCTCGTATTTCCATTTAAAGGTTGCATCGAGTTTTTGCGGTTTTCATTTGGGCCTCCTCTTGGGAGCGTACCAGCCGAGTGAACCTATTTTGATGTGTCCGATCAGGTGGCCTCTTTATTCGACAGGTTGTGAACCGTTTTATCTTCCTGCGTGATCAAACCAGTCCCTTTTTGCGCACGGTTTTCCAGATTAAACTGTGTGACTCCTTGCCTGATTTTATCGTTTCGTTCCGTGACAGAGTGATAGATTTTTAGTTGCTCGCTTTTCGTTAAAATATTTATGCCATGTGTCACGAAAACGTCAAACGAAAGATTTAATAGAAATGTCTTCTTCGCCCTTCATTTATCGAGTGCTGTACAGTACTCTCCCAGGGCAGGATGTACTCGGTCGGGTTAAAAAAAAAATGGTGGTACCCGGTAAATGAAAACGTTTTTGTTTTGTTTTTTATTACATACTGGGACACTGTTGGTTAAAACATGGCTCCATGAGAAATGTGTGTATGTTCCCTGGTCTGTGAATTCTTTTTTTTTTTGTGTAACCAACCCGAAAATCTTGAGCATGTGTTCTTAAACTGCTGGGATGCAGTGTTTTACTGAGACGTTCTTCAGCAAACGTTGAAAAAAGATCTCCTGTTGAATGTGCTTGAAATACGGTTTCTACCAGTTAATTTCACGGACTTTGCGCCAAATGATTTAATTATGGTCGTGGGACTCCACAGCATCTGGAAATGCGCATGGCACTGTGGCATGCAAGAGTTGACGCGCGACCTCTGTGCCAATATTTTACAGAGAGCATCCTTTCCTGCACGGATCGGGCCTTTCCTACACGGATTACTAATAATAAAGCCGATACCCTTTCAGAAGACGCCGAGAACGCCTCTATCGAACCAACGCGTAAACACGTCTAGTGCGTATACGTTGGAAAAAGGACGACGGCAAACGAAACATAACATCCAACGTCTTCAATCATCACGCAGGATGGTGCTACACCTAAGTGACCGTAAATGGATGACCTAGAAGTATGAGTATAAAGTGTGAAAAAACGAAAGAAAAACGTTTCTTTCTTTTTTTTTATTAGATTTTATTATATGTGAGGGGAGTGAAATTAGATCACTCCCCTCACATACTGGTTCTGCACCCTCCTCCTCTTCAGTGTCTTCTTCCTTCGTACCCTCCTCCTCTGTATCCTCTCCTCCTCCTCTTCTGTATCTCCCCTCCTCCCCCGTACCCTCACCTTCTCCTCCGTACACTCCCGTCCTCCTCCGTACCCTTCCCTCCTCCTCCTCTGTAACCTCCTCTCTTCCACCTGCGTACCCTCTCCACCTCCTTCGTACCCTCCCCTTCTGCCACAACTTCCTCACTAAATTTAGCTGGAAACTTGATGCCACGTGACCTCAAGACCAATTTAATTTCCCCGCTAAGTTCAGCGTTGAAAATGACGTCACATGGCTTCGTGTCGCGTCATTTATAAACAAATTCAGTTCCTCCGCTAGATTTAGCGGGAAAATTGACGTCCCGTGACCTCAACACCAATTCAATTCCCCGCTAAATATAGCGAGGAAAGTGAATTGGTGTGTAGGTCTGTGACGTCCCATAATGCAACGCGCGCGATTACGCCGACGCCGCTCAACGCGGAAACGGGCGCCTAAGAGCTGCGCTCGAATAGATTTCTAGCTAAATTAGCGCTTATTACGTTTAGAGAAAACTAAAAAAACTCGTGATTTTGATTGGCCGTGCTCCGAAAAGTCCGTATGTAGCGCCAAAGCGCGAGAGTGGTGGCGCCAAAGCGCGAGACTTAGAGCGGCGGCGCCAAAGCGCGAGACTTAGAGCGGCGGCGCCAAAGCGCGAGACTTTGAGCGGTGGCTCACGCAACGTCAGCAGCTAATGACGTTTCAAGCGCGCGGCACGAGCACCACCGACGGGACCGAGCTCCGGGTTCGAACAGAACAGCACGAGCCTGGCAGCGTTCGACGATGTAGCAGGGCGGTCTCAGCGGAGCCACTTTTCATGTTCTTTTCAGTTTTTGTGTGGTTATAAAGATCAGTTTGTTGATTTGCATCGACGGACGCCTTTCCCGACAGCCACACGTACACCGGAAAGTCCGTACACCGAAAAGTCCGCGCACCGAAAAGTCCGCACCGAAACGTCCTACACCAAAAAGTCCTAGACCTGCCTCTGGCGATGGGGATCCTCCTCTCTCGAAGAGAGAGGCGAAGAGAAAAATGACAACAAGAAGGCGTCAGAACGAAAACGAAAACGAGCCTTTTGACTCTTGAACGAAAGTTGTTCGCAGTGGAAATAATAAAAGTGTTGTTGCTGTGGTACTCAACGAAACGCCTCACCTGCTATCAAGAGAGAACAGTCATATATGGCAGCTGTGGCAACACGAGCTGCATATGACGTTTTTTTTAGTTATTAACTCGCTGCATTTACCCAGCAACACAGATGTTCACTATTAAGGGCTACGTGTTTTGTCGAGGTTTGTTGATGCACCCGACAGGGCCGAATCAGTATTTGTTTTTCGCATTTGCGGTCTTCTCGTATTTTGCATATCTACAGCGTTCATCATTTTACACCAACAGCCATTTTACATTTACAATCATCGTATTTACAGTCATTATCATTTCAAATTTACAGTTATATATAATTGCACTCGTCTTCATTTCACATATTCATATAACACTTACAGTCCTAAACTCTAAAGCATTCTGCGTATTTACTTTCCCGCAAAGCCAGGTGGTGGGTTGGAGAGGGGAGGAGAGGGGACATGGGGGAGTCGTATTAAATCGTTCCGATAACTCCGATAACAACACCCGATACTCCGCAGACACCTTTGCGTATCGTTATCGGAGTTTCGGAATGATCTACTAAAACTCTGTAATGAGCACCACGCGCAGATCGTCTTTTCAAATTAGTCCGTTTCTTTTTTTTTTTTTTTCTGCGTTTCGTCATTTGCTTGGTACGCTCCATAGACCTCAGTGATTGAGCCACCGAGTGTTCTGAAAAAATGTAAGCACGCCGGCGTTTTTTTTTAGAGTTACTTTTATATTTTTATATTGATATATATATGAACGGTAAAATATGTTTTTTTGTTTCTCAATCATGTTTCTATTGACTGTTAGAACTGATTTTCTTCGATTCTATGATTTTCTGCCATCCATGCGTGCCAGTTATCAGTTTTTGTTTTTGCTGCTACGGTTATGAATAACTAGGGGTCAGAAATTTATTCTGATGGTAAATGCACTCAGGTCACACGAGGCACTCCCCGGCGTCAACCGTTCAGACGCAGCCGTGTTCGCTGCGCCCGACGGTGAATATGGCTACGGATTCGCAGATATTCGAATCTTAAACTGTTCCCACCAGCTGGATGTAAAGAAGGAAACAAATAGTCGACCGGTGGGTAAAGGACAAGTTAATTTCGCACGCGCTTGTTTTGAGCATATTCTAGGTGATAAAACAATTTAGTCATGATCACGATGTTGTCTATTGTCATAGTGATTATTCACATTAAGAAAAGGAAATATAAAAAAAATACATTTTTTTAAATATTATTTTTGTAAAGATGAGGCACTACCTTGAAATGGCCGTCGCGCTCGCTTTCAGCCACACGGCGACACAAAAGGAGGCTTTAGAGAAGGCGAGGTCGAAGCAGATGGACATCGCAGCTGAGCTCTGTCTGCTTTCCTTGTCCTTCTCGAGCTTAAAGTAAGCAAATGTTGTTTTGCCTAGTTTTTCTTATTTTTTTCAAAGTCGTTTTTGAGTTGGTCAAGAGATTCGAATAGCTCGCCAGTATAGCCGATTCACAAACGACACTCTCCACACTTAACGAGAAAGGCGGCGGGTACAGTATGTCAGGATGGCGTCGGCGCGACCCACCCGATACTTCACAGATATCGGCCGGATCAAAATGGTATTGGCACGATCTTTCCAAATAGACGCTGATATCGGCGCAATACTGTATGCTGCCTGGGTAAGTATTAGTATATCAGTTATTGTGCCTAAAAGACCCTAGTGCATATATTTGCGTCCTCGCAAATGCTTAATTAATACCACAGCGTCAGCTGTATTGGGCTACAGGGTGAGTTTCATGTTTGCGAAAACGAACGGAGCATGCGCGCGTTTATCGCCTGTCGCTTTGGCGCCGGGAGAGGGCGAGCACAGCAGTGATACCTGGCGTAGCCTGTTCGGCCAGTTGCGATTGCGCTAGGGGTCATGTGATTGTGCTCCTCGCTCCTTGCTCTTTCTCGCCTCCGGTCGCCTGTTCGCGTATTTGTAAACGGTAGGCGCCACGTGGCATGGCAACGCCGCTCGCGCCGGATCGGCTCCTCCTCGTGGAGGACGCTGTGCTGTCACACAAACCAACGGGCGGTTGTTGCGCCGGCCAGTGACAAATGCGCCCACCGCGCGTACACAATTGGCGCTCACTCTCCCCACTACTTCCCTCTAGAAAACCTACTATTACTACTCCGCCGGTCAGCTGTGGGCGCGTTGCGCGTGTATCGCTGGACTGGAGAACGTTTTACCACCCCCCACCCCTCCCCCATTCCCATTCTTCGCCGGCGAGACTCTGCGGCGGCTGATTCACGCGCCCCAGTGATGCACTTAGATACATACGCGCAACGTCGCCGCGAACGGGGATTGGGGGGGGGGGGGGGGGGGGGGAGGTTAAAACGCGCCCAGTGGTACTTGAGTTCCTCGCTCGCGATGAGATGCGGCAGCCTAATAAAATGTTAGAGCGCATAAGTGATAAATGACAACGTTGTAACGTGAATGCCCAAGACGAGTGCATGTAAAACGGACTATAACATTAGCCATCCCGAGGCAGTATTTCGCGAAGTTTCGAGCTCATGCAAGCCGATGCCCCAATGGCATTAATATAAGAGCCTTTATTTCCCCCCCCCCCTTTTCCCGCTCTTTATGTGTAATTATGAATATCACTGCATCTCTATGTACTGTATTTCTTTTTGCGGCCTCGTGTATAGGAGTCTCTTGAGGAATACCATTCATTATCTCTCTCTTTCATTTCGTGTATTTGCCTTCAGATCTATCACGTGAGCGCAAAGTTCTTTTTGGCACACCCCGTGACCCGGTGTTTCACACTGCCAAACACCGAACAAAAAAGCACGTTTCCGCAGACTCAACACGTGGCGTATTTTTGATTACCGTCCTTTCGTGTCGGTCTCAAGCGGATATGTGAACTTCATACAGTCAAATTTATTGACGATAATAAAAATGTATTTGCTTATTGACAAGCTTTAACAAGCCAAATAAAGGGCCATTCACCGAAACTATATACGTGATAAGTAGAATGCACTCCCAAATATTTGAAAGATGTTCTGCAAACGTTTTCTGCCGTTTATATCCTCGATGGGCATGGATGTAAGTGATTTGGGAGACCTTTAAGCATATTTATTATTTTGAAGTTGATTTAAATAACTGTCTTCCTGACACATGTAACTTCTTAAACATATAGAAGAAGCCTGTTGTTTTACCTTTTATGTGTCGAACAGCAATTTTAGGTGTCAGCGGGTTGGTCGAAAACAACAAAAAAAAACAAAAAAAAAACACATGGGTACATGGCGGAACTATGACGATTACGTACGTAGACCATTAGAAAGTGACCAGTATTAACTAGCTGCCACGTCGCGTAGAGCATAAAATACAACTTTGTTCTATTTAACAATAAATCATTGAGGAAGGGTAATGTTTTTTTTTTTCCAAATTGAATTGACCAGCATCTTGTCAAGAACAAACTTCATCAGCCAGGCTATGCCAGTTTATCTTGTATAGGAAGATGTTCACTTGGGTAAGCGTTATTTTAGGCCAGATTTGATCTGAGTGCGGAGATTCGTACAGATTAGAGTGCACAATTTTGGTCACTCCTTTCTTCATGATTCTTCGCCTGCATCACGGTGCTGAGTGTAACCAATGTTGGTTAGGAAAGCAAGACTTGATTGTCGCTCAGTGTTTCTGTAAATTGTAACCTGAAAGAGCTTATCCTAAAATGTTTTATTTATTTATTTATGTATACTGCGACCTCAGTTGAGGTCATTGCAGGAGTGGCTTACACAACTAAAAACATGAGTCGAGAACATATTCAACAACAAATGATTCGCCAGAAACACCAAACATCAAAGGAAGTCAACTTTCGCGAGTTTTATAACAAAGTCGTCGTACTGGAGCATACGCGTAGAACCGTCAATACTATTCCACAGTTCAACAGTGCGCGGAAAAAAGGAATTTTTGAAACAGTTTACGCGAGAACGAAAGGGTACAATATTTAAGGGATGGGAACGCCTAGTGCGCGAAATATCTGAGAAGGAAATATACTTCATACATTCAATGCCACTTACATTATTAACAATTCTATGTAACAACTTCAATCGCTCGATAGTTCGCCTTAACGATAAAGATTCTAGCCCTAATGTTGGCAAAGCGGATGAAGGTGAGAAGTGTCGATCATATCGATTGGAGATAAATCGGATAGCCTTAGCCTGAACAGAGTCAATGAGATTAATGTCCTTTTTTAAATGAACGTCCCAGACCACTGAACCGTACTCCAAAATCGGCCTCACGAGAGTTTTAAAAGCGGTTAATTTTACCTCTTTAGACGAATTTTTAACGTGCGTTTAACATAGCCCAATTTTCTGATTGCGCGGGAGCAAATATAGTCGACGTGCCTATCCCATTTAAGGTTGGAAGTAAAAATAATACCTAAATATTTAAAGTCGCTTACCTCCCTTAGTACTATTTCATCAATGCCATAGCTAAAAACGAGAGGTGATTTCTTATTCGTAAATTTCATAAACACAGATTTTTCAAAGTTTATTTCCATTTGCCATTGCTTGGTCCAATTGAAGAAGCGTGCGAAGGATTCATTAAGTAACAGCTGGTCATTAGCCGAATGAATATCGTTATATAGGACGCAGTCATCGGCATAAAGACGAACTTTAACGGGAATGTTATCTACAATATCATTAATATGCAGGAGAAATAAAAGGGGCCCTAATACGGATCCTTGCGGAACACCTGAACTAACCGTCGCTTCTGATGAATTAGCATTCCCATACGAAACAAACTGTGACCGGTCTTTTAAATAATCAGTGATCCAGTCGAGTAAAAGGGGATTTTTAAGTATGACCTTTAACTTCAACAGTAGTTTGGAATGAGAAACTTTATCGAATGCCTTCGAGTAATCTATGAATATGGCATTACCCTGTCCTTTATTGTTTAAAGTCGTGGCGATATCATGAGTGAATTCCAGTAGTTGCGTGATGGTTGAGAAATGACGACGGAAACCGTGTTGCTGAGGGCAGATAATTGAATTGCATTCGAGGTATTCGGAAACATGGCAGTAGACTATATGCTCGAGGAGCTTACTACAGGTAGAGGTCAATGAAATAGGTCTGTAACTGAGAAGGCTCTGTTTGTTTCCAGATTTCAAGATGGGAACAACTCTGGCTGATTTCCAAAGTTTAGGAACTCTTCTAGAAGAGAGAGACTTCTCGAAGATTAAAGCCAAGTATCTCGATGTCCAAAGAGATTAACGGCGAAGAAATGAATTAGGAACACCATCGGGACCTGCGCTTTTTTTGCAGTCAATGTTTAGGAGCAAATGGAGGACGCCAGAAGTACTGATGGGAATGTTTTCTAACGACGAACACGGGAGATTGAAAGAAAAGGAAGGTTCACAACCGTTATCTTCAGTGAATACGGACTGAAAATGTGCATTAAAGCCATTCGAAATGTCTACGGGATCAGTGACACATTCATCTTCAATAATAAAACTGCGGGAAATGTCATTTTTAGGAAGGATCGACCTCCAAAACTTAGCCGGATTTGACTTCATAAAGTTAGTCAATGTAACGTTGAAATAAGTATATTTAGCAGCTGTCATTGTTTCCACTAATCTATTTTTTAGGCTTTCAAACCGTTTGACGTCCGAAGGACTATCACCAAGTTTTAATTTCCGATTTCTTTTTAGTCTGCGGGTTAATTGCAATACCTCTCTAGTAATCCATGGCTGGGCTTGATTTGTCTTTTTATATTTGACTGGTACAAATCGTTTAATACAATCATTTACTAATGAGCAAAATTTGCTAAGCAACACATCAACATTATAGTCACGGCTAGAGGTCTCGAAATCACCAAAGCCAAAACTAAGTTCGCCAAGAATTGACTCGTCATTAGCTCTGTAAACGTCTAAAACAGTAACAATCTCGGGTTTTACGTGTAAGGCACGAATATTAAGTGTCACAACAACAGCTCTGTGGTCTGAAATACCATCAACCACTTTGCACTCATAACCAGATTTGGCAATGCTGTTACTAAGAAAAACAAGGTCAAGCGTTGAGTTATCTCTAGTACATTCACTAACAACTTGATCTAAATCGAATGACACTGCAGTATCAACAAGTGCATCACATATAATTTTATCACGACTACCAACTATTAACGTTTTCCAATTTACGTCAGGTGTGTTAAAATCTCCAGTCAGAATGAATTTACCACCACCAAAGTTATGCTTTAAGATGTAATCGTGAATATCAAAAATAACCTGAGGGGAAGTACCCGGAGCTCTATAAACTGCCCCAATAACAAGAACAAATTTATCGATATAAGCTTTACACCAGAGTGACTCAGTGTTGGGTAAGCCAGGAAGAACAGAGAAACTAACATCAGACCTAAAAAATAAAGCAACACCACCACCCCTACCACATGACCTATCGCAACGCACAACAATGTAGTTAGGTGGAGTAAATTCGCAGTCAAGAACTGAGTCATGCAACCATGTTTCAGTGACACAAATCACATGAGGGTAATATGCAGTTGCAGTACCAGCAAATTCAGTGGACTTTGGGAGAATGCTCCTGGCATTAAGATTCAATAAAGTAAACGAGTTTTCATGAGGAAGTCATTTAGAATTATCCGGAAGGCGAGGGAGATTGACCCTTACAAGGCAGTTGTTAGACACATCCCACGTATAGCGAGTATTATTGACAAGTGCATAATCATAGCGCAAAACCACCTTCGCACCGTTCTGTCTAAAATCAGCCGTACCACGCCATAGCTGACTGCGAATATTTCGCACGCGAAGGGAAAAATCTTCGTTGATGAACATACGAGTGCCCTTAAGTCTTGGGGCGTTTTTAAGGATTAATATTTTTTCTCTATGGTCTATCACTTTAAAAATTACGGGTCTGATCTTACCATCTATGCGTGAACCAAGACGGTGGCAACGTTCGATGCCATCGCAGGAAATAGAAAGCTTGGAATACAAGAGATCAGTGACAGCCTGAAGCAGTGACGCCGACGATTCATTCTCAGCTTCTTGTAAACCATAAATAATCAGATTGTTCCTCCTAGAGTGATTTTCTAAGTCATCATTTTTATCAGCTAATTCGGCAAGTCTATGATCGAGCCTCGCGATTTTATCTTCAAGAGACTGTACCCTTTTGTCGAGCCCAGACAGCCGTGATAACTCAGATTCAATGGCGACACAACGTGATTCAATGCCCACAATCTGAGATTGCAGGGTCGCTTGACTTTTTTATTAGGGTTACATCAGCAGCTATTTGCACTTGCCCATCAAGGAGCTGTTTGAGAAGAACCTGAGTATCCTGAGTATCCGGGCCGGGGTTCGATTCGACATCGCCGCTATGCAATAGCATATTAAAACAAACTCTAAACCATGCAAACAGGGAAGAACAAACGAAGCTACCCAGTGGGCCCGGTAGCAGCAATAAAAATATGTTATCGGACCTAGGAGAATCAGGCTCAGGACTCAGCTTTACCTGAAGAGCGAAGAAGAAACATCTCAGCGACTCGTTCATGATGCTGCCACCAAGCCCACTGAAGAGGAATGCTTGGAACGGTGGCCTTGTAGTCTCGGCGGCGGAAGTAGGTGTCGTCACGGAACTTCCGTCCTTACGATAGTCCAAGTTTGGTGCTTGAATGTGGTGATAGTAAGATGACGGAGAGCCAATAGCAGGTTGCGAAGATTCCGAAAATTGTGCGGAGACAGCACAACAACCAGGAGACTCGAGCGGTGACGAGGCTGCACTGTCACAGCATCCAGCAGGCACTGACGACAGGGCAACCTGAAGAGCGAAGAAGAAACATCTCAGCGACTTGTTCATGATGCTGCCACCAAGCCCACTCTCGCCGACAACAAAGGAGACCAAGGCATGATCGGAAAAAAAAAACTGGTGACACATTGTAGTCGTCAAAGCCAGTTAAAACTTCAATAGGCACATACACGCGGTCAAGGCGAGCATGTCTGGAGGACTGAAAGTGCGTATACCATACACTTTCTGTGCGCCTTTGGAAATTAGCAACATCCTGTAGCATGAACTATGTTATCACCTCATCTAACACTTTTGTGCTACTATCGCGTTGAAGATGTTGAGTGGATCGGTCCCGTGCGTCGCATACACAATTGAAGTCACCCAACAAAAAAAGTCTTTCTGTGACAATCTAAATAAGTATAGATGCCCTCGAAAAACACTTTTCTTGCATTCGAGTCATTCGGTGCGTATATATTAATTATCCGGTACCCAACATTGGTAATAAGGCAATCACATATAACAAACCGCCCTTCATTGTCGGCAATGACAGATTCAACATGTGCATTCAACGATTTTTTTTAAAACAACATGCACCCCCCAGACAATCCATTTGCGCGCGTTACGCAAACTTCAAAATAATGTAAGAAAGGAGCCAGCAGGCGCGCAGTCTCTTCGTCACTTTGAACTTTTGTCTCCTGAATCGCGAGGACGTCAATCTCGTTGTCAATGAGAAGCTTTCTCACCTGGCTGACGTTCAGCGTCGCGACCTTCAGTTTATTGATAAGGTTAGACGTCCTCGCGAAACAGGGACTCACATAGTCGAGAGACTCTTACCAGGGACGGTTCGGGGCTGCATCAGCCGGCCGGCTTGTCCGGGCCTCTGGGTTCAGTCACGAAGCTCGGAGAAGGACGTGGGGCCCTCTTTTTCGGTGGCGCAGTCTTCACTGGTGGTTCCGACTGGCTTGAATCGTTGCCAACCTTTGAGGTGTCGGAGTCCTGTTCACGCGGCCTTTTTGAGGCGAGTGCACTGGCGTCGACCATGTTGACTTCATTACCTTGCTGCCCCTCAGTCGCTTTCGTCGGCGCCTCTTTCGTCGCCACTTCATCCCTCCCTGTCGCCGCCTCGTCCTTCCTGTCTGACGCCACGTCAGGATTGGCTGCGGTGGCGGCGTCAGTCGTCATGAGCGGGTGCTTCAACCCGGGTGGGTCAATTTGCTGAGAAGTTCCACTCACAGGCGTCCCGGTAGAAGGACCAGCTCCCTTGCTTGTCTCCTCCGCATCCGCCTCGTCCATAAGGTGGTCTGCGTTCGCCTGACCAGTTCCGGGGCCCGTTGCCGCAGCGTAGGTCTTGACGCAGTGGGCGGCGTCGTGACCTATCCGATGGCATGACTGGCACTTCGGCACCCGGCAGTCGCGGCGGATATTGCCGGTCCGCTCGCAGCGCAGGCAGAGTGGTGCCCTGCCCGGCGCCACAACGAGACCTGCCCTCCGGCAATACGCAGCTGATGCGGCAGTCTGTCCAACCCGAGCCCAGGGTTGAGCCGGATGACGGCCGTGCGCGTCATTGACCCGCAGTTCATGACTCCCTGCACCCGCCACTTCTTGGTTCCCATTTCGGTCACCGTGCCATAAGGGGCGAGTGCGGCTTTCACCACGTCGTCGGGGACGTGATACAGGAGCCAGTGGAGCTTGATGCGGATGTCGCGGTTGCCCGGGTCAACAACGATGCGCCGTCGGCCCTTGATGACGAGGTCGCCCGCCGCAAGGGTCTTCCGCTTGCCCTCAGATGACTTGAAAGCCACGGCCCAGACGTGATTCATCTGGAACGCCCATAGGGCGAGAACCCCGGGAAGCAGTTCCAGGTGGCCCAGGGCGTCGCGGAAGTCCTCGACGAGGTACGGGCGCCCGCGGATGTCAGCGTGCAGAAACACTGTGTTCAACACCGCAGATTCAGTTGGAAGGGGAGGCAGTATAATCTGATAGTCCGAAGTAGAAGCGTCATGCCTGTCACAGCGGCCCGGCTGGGCCGCTATCACCGCTCCGACGGAGCTCATGATTCACCAACCGATCGCCTACGCTGCCGGAAGAAGAATGGGCTCCACGGTTCTGGCTGACTAATGTTGTGCCTAGTCCGTACGTCATGCTTTCGCATTCCCAGACGTAAGCAGTCTTAAGTGTTTCTGCCGAATCTTTTTGATCACATAAAGATGCAGAAAGAGGCTTACGCACCGGAGAAGTCTTGGATATTTATGACGGCCAGTTAAAATTACTTTTAATGTCAGACGACAGTACTTACTCAGGGAAGAACGCTCGCAATACACTTTTCGTATATAAAATAATATATGTCATATGAAAAGAAATGGGTGGGCACCTGGAAACTGCGTTGTAAATGAATACAAAGGGAATTTAGCTTAAATGCAGAGTAAGCCTTAGTCTAGTTAACAGTTTATAAGCCGACCATTGAGCTCTTCCTATACTAATTGTACTTATTTTCGAAAAATCATCAAACGCTTATTTTTGATCACTGGAACAATATGTTTTAAAAGAGCATGTCTTATGTGGCAAATTCTATACCATAATATGGGCCGGCTGTTTTCATAAGTGCATTCTTATACATGACACGTGTTTTAGAAAAGTAGAAAATTTAAAAGATTTATACGTACCGTGAATATATTCTCTTCGTTGCAAATGGCTTGTGATTATGTGAAGTCACGCAGAGACTAAATAGCTCCAAGCGAGCGAACGATTGTTTTCTGAGGAGTGCTATCCTGGCGGTTTTCCTTCGTACTATTGCTGACGTCAGGATTCGCACATGTGAAGCAGACAGGGGGGATCCCATCAGCGCGAAGAAGCTGCTGTTATCATCCGCCTTCTTAGCGTGGTCTTATTAAAGGCGGAGAACGCCCGCTCACTTGAAGCTAATTAATTTCTGC
Source organism: Ixodes persulcatus (assembly GCA_013358835.2). Taxonomy (NCBI): domain Eukaryota; kingdom Metazoa; phylum Arthropoda; class Arachnida; order Ixodida; family Ixodidae; genus Ixodes; species Ixodes persulcatus. Next base: position 42,775 of record JABSTQ010002746.1, read on the forward strand.
TCGGCTGTATTTACGGTTGTACACGGTGCAATAAACCTTACCCATGTAGGATTACAAAACAAATCATATTTGTGAGCGTATCTCCAGTTCCGGAGCTCGCGAATAGCATCTGGTAAATTTTCTTTCTTGAGCAATCATTGAGCGCAATTAACAAGCTGCGATTGAAGCTCGTTCATTGCACTCAATGAAGCACCTAGAGTGCAAAAAAAAAAAAAAAACCTGAGTGCAGTGAACGAGCTGCAATTGCAGCGGTCTGTGGACTCATGGCGATTTTTTTAAGGATGATCAAAGTGGTCTTTGATGATAAATAAAAAAATAGAAGAAAAAATCAAAATAAGAAACTTAATGACGGCGTCAAGCGCGGTCATGGAAATAGTCGAGTTTGCATTCAAACAACGCAATTTTAATACGGCAGTATTTATTTGGTTTTTAAATGGGAGACATTTTAGTGGACATATTCACGGGAGCTGTCGATAACTTTAGTAGTAACTTGAGGCGGCAAAGAAAACTCTCTTACGTTGGGTATTTCAAGCGGGAACCGGAAACGGAACATTTCAATTTTGCACTGATGTTTGATTTAATTACTATGAATTTACTGGTACCAGGAAACAACGTACAGTTTGAGTTAAAGAGAGCCTTGGCTGTTTTAAAAGACCGCACGAAAGGTATTTTTATGTTGTCCAGCTGAGATTGTGTAAAGGGTGGCCGAAAATAACACATAACGTTTATCAAAATTTCACTGAACAAACATTACCTGAGTAAAAGGTTAGAAGAAAAAAAACTTGAAATTTCAACCTACGGCGTCCGTCAGCTAACCAAAGGAGTCTGATTGGTATAACAGCCGACAGACGTCGGCAGTGCTCTCCACATCGAAAGGTGAAGGTCGGTGGTGAAGGCTCCGAGTACCGCATTTTTCAGCGTCACCCTTCGGCGATGACACCACTCTTTTCTTTTCGGTGTCATGTTTTGGAGGCTTCAATTTTATTTGAAGCGCCTCACCCAGCGTAGGAGTTTTGGGGATATTAAAGAACACCGCCAAAACTACGCCCGAAAACATCTGCGTACCAAATTTCGTCTTCTGGCACTCCAAGTACCAGGGTGGGGGGGGGGGGGGGGGGCAAAATTTACTTGCTTGTTGGGAGTTAAACCCACCACGAAGATACCTTACAGTCCCAAAGAGCACGAACGAAAGTTCGTGCTCTAAAAAAATGCGGTGACAACCAGAGGCTGCAGAGCAGACGATGACATGTAGCCGAAGATAACAGTCGAGAAAAACGAAACCGCACCTCTCTCATTTTCTTTCTTTTTTCCGTTTTCTTGTAATTTTTTATGTTTTATTGGCGATAATAAAATAATCGTGAATTTCTCCTGGTTCTAAAACGTCGTCCGCTAATACCGAGATTGAGGGAGGCGCCCGTTCTTCGCACCTGTAGAGAACCTAGATTAAAAGAGTTAGTAACTAAGCAAAAAGTAGTCTTTTCAATTGAATGGCAAGCGCCTCCTAAGCCGTGTGATTCCAAGTTCGCAAGCTTGCGTTAATGTGTGACGAGGAGGAACGCGGCCTGAAAGGCTGAGACTTCTGCAGACTACCATCGCTTTCGTGACATCTTGTCAGCTCATATTGTGCGTGTTCATACAAGGGTGGTCATAGGGGCGTCACGCCTATATTTTTATTTTCAATTAAACTTTTATATCAGGCTGGAAAGCATGTCTTCCCAACGAAATGAACCTTACTTTCACGAGAAAGTTGTTTTTTTTCGTAAAAAAAAACACACCTGAAAGGATGTAGAACAACGATTTTCCTTATTGCGCAAAAACGCAACTTGGAGGAACAGAGGAAATGGAAATATAACCTTCCAGAACGCAAATACGATATGTATAAGGCACGCCAACTGGTCTATACATGTTTGCACTTGACATCATAGCCGCCTATGCTCGGTAGTAGGTACTACGCTCCAGTGCCCGTACCTTCCACAGCGTACATTTCGCACCATCGAAGTTGTTCTTCTCTACAAGCCTTGTCGAGAAGAACAAATTCGAATGTACCAAATTAATGCTGCAGAAGGTTTCAGGCAAAAAAGCTGGTACGGAGCAATGGCGGCTCATGTGAAGTCAATGCAAGCCATGTATAGAAAGTAGATATATTAATTTCATTTTATATTTCGAGCAAAAATAAAATGTCAAACTTGACCTTTTTGCGCATCCCTTTTATATTGAGGCATTTTTAGCGATCTGTTTGACAAATCTAAGATTAAAGCTTTTAAGTTGAAACTTTTTGTACAGAGTATGTTATCTTTTGTTTACTTTTACGAACGTTAGTGCTCAACAATTGTAATTTTAAGCAGCAATTAAAAGAAATAATCATCCTCGATTCCCTCAAAGCTTGCCTTGATGCACCCTCAGATAGAAAACTGGTAATTCAAATTTTGCAAAACATGCTGCATTAGTGGTTAGCAAAAATTAACTGGTTAGCCAGATCAATTTGTGGCCAATTACGGCTGGTGGATTTATGTCTGAACCACAAGTGGTACTGGAGCACGGCATCCACGGTGGCCGTACTTAATCACGTTATCTCCAAGACGCCAGCATTTCACAAAAAAAAAAACCTGTGAGTTTATTTGTATTAGTGATGACGCTGATATTGGCTTTGAAAACTAAACATTGCGGTAAGTTCGGCCGTCAGTGCATTGTACTTGGTTGATATCACTACATTGCGCTACTTTCCGAAAGTACAACTTTAATGTGGGTCGACCACTTACAAAATGGTTCTGGTCATTTGCCTAGACATCACTTTACTCGGTCTCCAATTACGATGAGTGTAATTGACATTACGAGCTATCTTAGCAAATTCATCGTATAAAAGGCGTCCCTCTCTGAGATCCCGTAACACACACATAGCATTGGATTGACTAGTATGGCTTGCTGCGTCCTCTGTATCCCACCATAAGGTAAAATTGAGCACCTGAACAGCAGACGTTAATGAATATTATGCACGAACCAATGGCGGCCGTGGCGAGGAGGGAGCAATGGAAGGTTGCGTCTAAAAAAAGAAAACAAAAAGGACGAAATGGAAGGTAGGCATAGCCACTGAACCGGCGTTGCGCCGCCGCGCAAGTGATGCCTTTGACGTTTGTAACGCCACTCCAAATCGAGTGATGTTTACACCACGGTACTGAAGGCTAAAAGCACCCTACACCGTTGGGTGAATTCAGTTGAGATTGAAGATTGGGAGAATGGTCTACGTTTTTAATGTACTTGACATCTGAAACGTCATTGTATATCATAAAACAATTCACAAACTACGTTTTTTCATACAAAAAAGGAAAAATCCGGATACAAGAAATAACGTATACACACGAGCGGGTAGAGGGGAAAGAACGAGTTCATTGTTTCCGCATACAGCTGGGATGACGAGCTTACCGGCGTAAGGGAGCAGGTGAGGAGATCAGACTTCTGCTCGTTACTTGAAAAATGTGATGGATTACAATTAAAAATTACCGAGCCTCAAATGTAATGAATTACCGTTACAAATTACTTCGCTGAAAAATAACGGATTTCTTTACTCGTTACGTTACAAATTACTGTAACGTTAGTTTTTCCGTACATTTATCCAAAAAACAATAGGAAGAATTTTGATATTTTTCCAAAACGTTCTGCAACACTATCTTTTCATTTCTCATATGACCGTTTTATGGTAGTCCTTGTAAAAATAAAATATTGTATTTAAGAGAATGAGTGTGGGTGAACTATGTTCACCTGTAAGTTGACAATTACGCCACCGAAACCGGAATCACACCCGCCATACCGCTAGCTTAAGACCACCTGAAATGATCCCTGAAATTGTGCAGACAAAGCTAGCGATGCGCATGCTCAGTAGCAGCGTATACCTCCGCTACGAGATCAAGAGCCTAATAAGCTATCTACAAAAGTTCCCTTTTGACTCGGTTGTTTCGCCTGTTATTCACAAGAAAAAAAAAACTTGGTTCTAATCTTACAATTTATAGCCAATGCAGATTGCAGTTGTCCCAGCTGCTGTGTTTCTATAGATTAGAGTTTGTTGTGCTTGCTGATGACGATGAGTGTGTTTGTTTGGCAAGCGATGTATGCATTGAAACTCTAGGTTTCCGTTCTCCTTAATGACGTGAATTTTGAACATCTGATTGAAACATTGCCATGGAGATGACGGACACCCCATGACCGAAAGCTCAACCAGCCAGAGAAAAGTGGCGGTTACGGGTTAACGATCGTTCATCGGTTCTCACTTTCATAGCAATATTCGTGGTCAGGTGAGCGGAGGGCATAGAGAGCGAGAGAAGCGGTGGCCATGGGTCTCACGAAACAATAGAGGATCACACCAATTTTACGCGTTCTATCTCTCTCTCTCTGTGTCAGCACTCATTAGATAACCTGACCCCCCCCCCCCCCCCCCTTCGCCCCACCCCCTTTATGTTGACAGTGGACTGTAAATTGGGGAGTAGGCTCTACCACCATACCCGGACAAGTAAACCAAAAGAAGTATCTTCTGTACCCTCGGAGACGGTGGTCTTAGCCTCGCGCCGGGCACTTTTCAGCCGTGCCTCAAGAGCGTGCTAGAATACAGTAGCGCGCATCAAAGATAACGAGAATTCGACCCCCTCGCGCGAGGCTACATCGTCTGTTACGCGAGTTGTGAACCCGCGAATTGAGTGGGTACGGACCCGCGTTCGATGTCTGTGCAGGTGGCAGGAGAGGTCAAAGAAGTTGGAAAGGGTGAAATGGTGTAAAGAACAAAAACAAATAAACACGAAGAGGTTTCTCCTGCTCGGGAGAAGAAGAAAAACACGATGGAAGGCGACGAAAAGCCTACTCGGCGTAGTTTTACTTGATTTTTGTCTTTCGTATATTTGTACATGCCTTGCCCGTTTTTTTAGTGGTTCCAATGACCGGTCATACAAAAAATAGTGTTTTCTTTTCGGCTGTTGTCCCCTTCCTGATGTTTTCTACTTTCTTAAACTTGCTCTCCTTACGCTGCTGAATGTTCTGCTCGTATTTTTCCAGTTACTATTTTATGCTCATATTTTTAAAAAGTAACGAGTAATTAAAATATCCTGTTTCCAATACTTTGTCACAAAATTACATTACAAATCACTTCTGAAAACAGTAACGTAGCATTTCAAAATTACGTGAAAAAGTAATGGATTACAAGTAATCCCTTACTTGTAACGGATTACTTCCAAAGTCTGGTGGAGATAAGCCCAGGATCCCTGGGTTCTGCACCGGGAGCTTTTGCTATACGTGTTCCGAGCAGTGGTGCGCCATCGACGCCCCTTGCGTCAGCGGTAATTGAACGCGATGTAAAGGGGATTTTAGTTCACGCCGTAGCGCGTGTCATCCACAATTTGAGTATCGCGTCCGAGCTAAGGTTTTTGAACAAACGTTGAGCATATACGCATCAATGATCCCAAAACTGCAGCACTGATGAGATTCGCGGTATTTCTCATATCAACGCCGCAAATCTGCGTTGGTCGTAAGAAAACTAGAATTGGACGAGATCGACCACGGCGTAATTTAAGTTGTAAATCGGACCGCGTGTCGGCTATTGTATTAAATAACTCAAACGTACGGAAAGAGACGCGGATATACCTGCAGGCATATCCGTGTCTGTCTCTGTAGACCTACATTTGTTACCGTTCATCCCTTCGGATAAGCATCGCGGATAAGTGTGCGGAACAGCTACCGCCAATCATGCATGCACGGTCGACGATCGTGCTTCCACACGCTCAACCGAGATCCTTGTACACATAATTGAATGGTAACAAAATGCTTGTCTATCCCGTAGCTACCCAAAGTGAAACACAAAGCAAAAAGAACCGGAACTATACTTGGCAAGGTAATATGGAATCGTTAGCTCCGTCACGTTGACACAGAAAGCTGATTCCGAGTATAGACCGTTTTACCCTGGGCCGCGCCATTTTCGAGAGCGAGAGAAAAAAAGGGGAAAGGGCCATTGGCGTTTTCCCCCTTGCTGGTGCGTTAGAAGGAGTGAAAGTCGAGGATGAGAGGCTTCGCCGGTATTGGGTGAATGCATTGCCCGAACTTCGTTCGCGTTTTCTTCTTTCTTTTAAACTCACAAACTTAATTAGAGCCACGGGATTGGATGGCGACAGTCCCCCGGTTATTGGGACACCATTGCTCGGTTATATTTCAACTCATGTTTGCGAACAAACCGGAGCGCCCCTAGCGGACGCCACCGGCGCCGCGCATGCGCGATGGAGTGTGGGCAAGAAGCTTGCCGTCGCCCGCAAACAAACCATCGAAATGCGATGTTGTCGGCGTTGGTGTGAGTCCCCCTGCCCTTTTTCGCGTTCGAATTGTTCATTCTACGTATTCCTGGGAATGTCTGACTATAGTTGAGCGGCCTCAGCGAACTTACCGAGGCTCGTTACACCGCAAAACGTCGCGTGAATAATTTGACATGCGGCGACTCATTCCGCGTGGACGCCGCAGAATATACGCTACAGCCTGATTCGCATGATGAGATTTCGCTTGCGATTTTTAGTCCCGACGTCACTCGGGCTGCAAAAGCGTGAACCGTAGCTGAGATGGTCGATGTCGATACTGAAAACCGCAAACAGAATCGGACAAAGTGTATCAGGTATAACAAGTTGGTGACGGCCACTGGTAACAATGATCAACATCTCCTTGTATATACTGTTACGTCTAAAAGAGCAGACAACAGGCAGAAACGTTTGAAAGATCAGACGATGGTTCGAACGATCAGGCGGCCGTTTGAACTTGAAGACGCACTGAACGTAGTCCCCAGGTAGTCCGTACAACTTGACGGTTTTCGGGCGTTCATGTTGGAACAAACCAAATAAATCTGTCGACCACAAGTATCCGTGAATTCAACACAAAGTGCTGCCCGCCCAAGCAATCGTGGTCCGACGGCGTCTGGTTTTCTCTTTTCACCTCACATATCTACGTTCTCGGACGAACCGAGCACAGGAAAACTGACCTTCAAACATTTCTCGACTCTTTTGGTACAGCCCCAGTCGCGGCATTTTGACGAGAAGGCAGGTGTTTGTCTGGTTCCTTTCAATACAATGCAGGAATACACGTTTCACATGGGGACTTCCACCTACCGCCGCAGACCGGAATTGCGCCCGAAGCGCCACCACCGCGCCGTGACGTAACAGAGTTGAGTTCGTGGATAGGGTGCACAAATAACGGCAGAAAGCGTTGAATCATGTCTGAGAACCTCTGTAGCTTGCACATAATCGGGCAAGTGCGGCTGCAATAGTTTTAAGCTCCATCGCTTTCCACATGACCCCGGTCTCCGGCGGCCCAGTGGGTTGCGTCAGTGAACCTAAAATACTTTTCCCCTAGACCATCATCTCGACTGTGCTCGGAAAAATTTGTGAATGGAGCGCGCACCGAGCGCTCTACCGCCGATGAAAACGGGGTACGCTCGCAAGGTGCATGCAAGTTTTGTCGTGACAATTACTGTTTCTGGTTGTAACTTTTTGTAACTGAATTTAACTTAAGATGCATATTTTGAGGTGGTGACACTGACTCTATTTTATCATCTATAACACTTAGTTTGAGGCTCATTTCCGCCGCCATGTGTGGCTAGAAATTGTCAAAAAGTTAGTTAGATTAATTTCCCTGAATCGCGATCTCCTGCGCAATACCAGAGAGCCGTGAACCTATGTTGACCGTCATAATCCGATAATATTCTTATTTTCAAAATTAGTACATAATGTATCTGGAAAGAAACCTAAAATGTTTGCAGGTGAAACTTGAAATGTGCTTCTGCATTGAATTCGAATCGTTGAATCATTGATTGATTCCACCGTTCAGTCATAAACTTTAGGAAAATGTATAATACATGCTCAGCTATACAACACTAAAAGATGGAAGACGCTTCCTCAGTAACATGAATTTCAGCAAAGTATTCTAAATACAATATTCAGCCTTCTCCGACATACGTTTTTATTGAAGCCCAATGGATACCCCTTTGGCACAAATAACGACATTGGATGCAAAGTCTGATACAGACAGTTCATCGAGCGCCGTCTCATCGAACATCGTTTCATCGAATAAATGTACATTTAATCGAATGCCCGTTCATTGATTCGCTTGACACCGTTTTATTGAATTTGACTTTACTGAATTTTGGAGCATTATTTTCGCGTCTGAGTTGTTTACACCCTGCAGTCAAATCGCATCGCAAGAAATAGAATTAATAGCCTGGTAACTTCTCCCTAAAATGTTTGGCGAATGAATCATAAAACATAACAAAACTGGAGTTGGTTTGCACATTACTTGTTTCAAATATGATAAGCGCTGTACTGCTGTGCTCTATCACATAATATATTTCCTAGTGGTACAAGCATAAAAGTTACATCTGGTAAAGGATATAACGATTCTTCGCAGCGACTCTATAGATGTAAAAATTCCGGAAATTTGGAAGGCCGGAAAAAGCGAAGAGAAAAACAACTTTTTTTCTGGAAATTTTGAAAACATTCGAAAAATTATCTCAACAGCTATAATGTAGGAATGAATCGTAATATTTAGACAGAGCTCAACAACCGCAAGATATTTCCGCCAATGTTACGGTGGACTATTATAATATATCAACTTTTTTTTAAAGTTTATTATAATTTTTGTCAGTTTAGCTGAGCTTTCACTACTCATTTGGCAATAACCGATAGCGCCTACGCAGTTCTTTGTTCCCGCCGTTAGTGCCGATCGCGCTCTCGACAGGCAGCCGGAGAAGCCAAATCACTCTAGTTTTCCCAGGCCCTTTGTGAAAATCGTGAGCATCGTACTCGGGTATGGACACTTGCAGTGCACCATGGATTTGTCAAAACTGTGTGCTGTGCGCAGTGGAGAGGCCAGCCAGGGCAGCTATATAGCTTCAGCTTCCCTAGCGCCGTTTCCGAAACCTCGCGTACATCGTTCTCGGGTACGGTCTTTCGTCGTGGATCCGTCAAATCTGTGCGCTTAGCGCCATGGTGAGGCCGCGCTTCAAAGTTTGGGGGAACTTTGACGTGCTAAACAGTGGTAAGGGGCCAACGGTGTGCAGATTTTGCTGTGCCAAATACGAATTTTCGAACACAACCCACTTGCGGCCGCGCATCGCAAGGTGTCCGAAGTTACCCACGGACATCAAGTCTGCCGCATTGGACAACCCGAAAAGGTCTGGGTTTGGGGCATGTCGGTCCAGGAGCCCATCTTGGGAATTTTACGATCAGAGCTTTCGCCTGTGAAAAATGAAAGCCAAGCTCTCAAAATGATGCCGACAGGTATGTCTAGCAGCGAACTTCTATAGATGGGTTCGTTGACAGAATGACGCAAGAGTGTCAAAGCAAGCTTGATGAGGCGCTGGCTCGAGCAACATATGCCAGTGGAACGCCTTTGTCATTTACCGAAAACAGATACTGGCGAGAAGCGCTGAAGCTCCTCAGGCCCGCATTCGTGCCGCCTTCCAGGCATTGTTTTGGTGGACGACTCTTGGAGGCCGAGTATATGCCCGGGTGATGACGCGGGGGGAAGAGAAAGTCAACGCCGCTCTTTGCGCCACTCTACTCACAGACAGCTGGAACAATGTACGTGGCGAGAGCATCTTGAACTTTGTGGTGGCTACCCCAAAGCCTATTTGTTACAGCGCCGCGGAGACGGAAGATCACAGGCACACAGGAGACTACATCGCGGGTGAAAATTTGAAGGTTATGGAGAAAATTGGAGCCAACAAGGTTTTCGCTCTCGTTACCGATAATGCAAGCAACATGAAGGCCGCGTGGAGAATCGTCAGTCTGCGCATCCTTACTCTTGGATGCTGTGCTAATGAACTAAATTTGTTGCTGTCGGACATGCTCAAACTGGTGACATTGCAAGAAGTTTGCAAGATGTCGAAGGCTGTAATCAAGTATGTCAGAAACTCTCATGTGATTGCGGCTCACTTTGCTAAGGGGCAAGTGTGCTATGCATAAAACTAGACCAAATTAAAACTATTATCTGAAACTCGCTGGGCGGGCATTTCGATATCACTGGAAGGCCTACTGAAGAACAAAGAAGCTTTACAGGAAACTGATCGCTGTGGAGCTTCAAGTGAGCAGGGAAGTAAGAACAACGATATTAGATGACTACTTTTGGCGAGATGTGCAAAGCACCTTCCACGTGTTGCAGCCAGTTGCCCGTGCTATTTTCGAGGCTGAGTCGGACACTGCTGATCTCTCAGACGTCCATGAGATCCTGTTCAAATTTACAAGACAAGTTGAAGAGGCCCTTCCAAACTCTGCTTTAACAACGGGCGAAAGAGAAAGAGAAACAGAAATTCTGCGTGAGCGACGCAACTTTATTTGCCGTCCAGCACATGCGGCCGCAAGTTTGCTTGACCCGAAGTTTAGAGGGCGGTGCTTAAATGAAGAAGAGGTAGGCCACGCAATAGACTACGTCACAGAGACGGCAGAGAGGATGTGTCTCGAGGCGGGAAAAGTGTTGTCAAATCTCGCCGAATACCGGGTCCTGTCAGGTGCTTGGTCGACGGAGGCACTGGAGGACTCGGCGAAGCATATTCCACCATCCACGTGGTGGCAAGGGCTGTGTGGCTCTGAACCACTGACCTCAAATGTTTGACGCCTTCCACTCTCCTCTGCTGCGTGCGAACGAAACTGGTCGAAGTTCAGCGGTGTCCACACCAAAATGTAGGAACCGACTCAAAGGACAAAGAGTGCAGAAGTTGGTGTTTGTTCGCTCCAATCTCGAGCTGAGGAGCCCTGATCTCAAATGCGACGACGAAGATTACTCGAGCATGGAGTCAGAGCAGACTTGTACAAATTACTCAAAAAAGGTAGTTAAGTTAAGTTAATGAGTATCGACGCCAGAAGTAATTGGAGTAGAGTAGAAATTACACATTTGTAATAGTAATTGAGTAAACTACTAACTACTGTAAAAAAGTAGCGAGTTACTTTGAAGTTACTTTCGAAGTTACTTTTTTATATTTTTGTGGTAGCAAAATGAACAGCAGTTTTGATTCGTGAAAAACCCTGCGAGCCTGAAATAAATGCAGTCATTTTATGACTTGCGTTTTCTCCAAAATAGTTTATTCGCTCGCAGAAGCAATTTACTTTCAAAGTTATTGATAGGAGAGTTTTCGCCTTTTCCTCCTAACGACGTCCCCAGCTCAGCTAAAAAGACGTTCCACCGACGCGCTGGATGGAACGGCAGCGTTGAGTTTGAGAAACCGGCTGTGGACGATCGGGTAAGCGAGTGTTGGCATCTTAGGTGTCCATGACGAAACATGTGAGGTTTGCCTCGTTTGGGGGGTTGTATAACAAACTCTCCTCCTTTTGTCTTTTTCTTCGGCAAGTTGAGATTGTTATGACTGGCCCCTCTTTATTTCCACGACGTTCGGAGAGTACGCTGAGCGAGTGCACCTGACCGTCAAGGGTTCAAGTCTCAAGCCACGACGACGAGATCATCCGGACGACTGCGCGTATCGTTGCAGTGCTAGTGCTACGCTACCGAAAAAAAAAGCTTTTTTTTTTTTATTTAACAGAAGATAAAACGAAGTATACTTCGCCGCTGACGCCGGGTCCAATAAAAGGAACTCCCAAGGGTGACTCGCAACCCTCGCCGGCGACTACGGTATCCTGACGCACCTGACACGCCTGACAAGTAAATCGTTTTCAACAAAGAGAAGGTCTCCCTGTCGTGGAAGGTCGGAAGGGCTCGAAGGATTACGTGAACAAGTATTGACGCTCGTACAGTTGCAGCTGGAAGCGGGAATGTGCTCCCATGAACGGATTATCCGTGCCTGCGTTTCTGTGCGGTGGAGTCCGGTTGTGCAAGCGAGTATTCGCTGACGACGAGGCGACGATGGGAACAGGCGCCCAGCTGCGAGGTCATGCCAGTGGCGCCTCCTGTAGAACCCCCAAGCCGCCTGAGTCAGAACTCACAAAGGGCAGGCAACATGAAAACAACAACCTTCGGAATGCCCCCGTCTTTGCTTGCACGGTTGCAGCTGAAGGCGCGGCGCCTGCGTGCATTACCGGATTAGGTCAATACCCGACCAAGGCTTGTTAAGCATCTCTTCCTGCGTTCGTGCGCGTCGGCGTTATGTTTTGGCTGCTCATCGCCACCTTGGCCCAAGGACGCCTGTGATGCATTTTCTACGGCTGCGAGGGGGCCCCTTGTTCGGGAAGGCCGCTTCATCTGCCGGCGATTTCGAAAGTAGTTAGTAATTTGAGTAGAAGTTACCTGAAAAAAGTAGTTAAAGTGAACTACTAATTACCCAAATAAAGTTGTAATTGAAAGTTACCAAGTTACTCGGAAAAGTAGTTAAACTACAGTAGTTTGAGTAGAGTAGTTGAACTACGTCCAAGTCTGAGTCAGAGTAGCCCTAATTAACACCCTGCTTGGAAACATCTGTCTTTATAGTCAGTGCGTGGCACTGCGTGCATATCCACCTCGTCCAGTGTTGGTTTTAAATTTGGCCCTGTGCTCTTTAATGCAGAACTAGCTGTAAACTTAGAACAGAAAGGGTCATGACAAAATACATCAATGGTGTTAAACTTCTCTGCCCTTTGAATATGATAATTTAACGTGGCATTAAAACATGACACTACCTTCGTGATAGTACATACAGAAATTCCTTTCTTCAATGGTTGACATGCGACTATATTTCGTCAATCTGCTGTTATGGCACTTAAAGCTATGCTCATGCTGGTGCGGTAGTGAAGATTCGGCTGTGAGTATAAGTCCCATATATTGACTTACTGACACGGAAACACGCCATAGATGACTGCGAAACACGGCTTCATCACATGCCCACACACTACACCAACAAACCTTGGACAGCACTGTAATTTCTCTTTCGTATAAAACTTTCACCAAAGCCCTAGACTATTTCTAGCAATATTGAACAGTAAAGCAACGGTTGGTTGGTGCATAGTTTTTAGACAATGAAAACGGTGCAACGAAGGGTCAAGGCGCCATACATCCCGAGGTGTGTGAAATACCTGGACGATATTACTGGTTAAAGCATCGAAAATGGGTTTAATGAAACGATGCCCGTTTCTGGATCGCACTGCGGCGGATAAGCAAAAAAAAAAAAAAAATTGATGCGTGCTTCTAAGGTGGCTCTTGTGATCGTCGTCGTCCTCTCTCTCTCTGGCCCATCGCTGTTGAAAATATTCAAGAGGCTGCCGAATCAGGGGGACAACGAGGCACCTCGTGTGAATATAGCAGTTGTACTGGCCGTCGTAGTATTTGTACACTTGCCAACTTTAAGTCGCATGGTTGAACGTGGGAATCCCTGCCTGCATGCAATTTAGTTATCCGTCCCAGTTTCCACATAGTTTTAGGACGCAGTGGCTCGTGAATAATTACGATCTCCCCAACCTTTAGATCATTATTTTCCTGTGGCTTCGCATGATGTGCCGAACGAAGATGCGGATGGTAGTCGGCCATCTATCTTTTCCAAAACTGTGTACCTAGTAGTTGTCGGTAGTTCCAGTGTTTTGAGAGTTCCTCTGCACTTCGTTGTAGCGCCTCGGCGTCCTTTGACGAAGGCATTGCTGTGAGTCGCTTGCCGATCAGGAAATGCGCAGTAGTTAAGGCTCTTGGCCCGTCGTGCTTTGAATGCATAAACGTCAACGGTCATGAGTTCCTCGCAGCCTCGACTTCTTGTACCACAGTGGTGAGCTCTTCGAGGTTTAGTGAACTTCGTCCAAGAATCAGTCGAAGGCAGGACTTCACGCTACGAACCACCCTCGACCAAAAACCTTCCCACCAGACTGCCTGTTCAGCGCTGAATTTCCAGGATATCTGGTTGTGGGCAACGCAATCTTGAACGTCCTGGTGGCGTACGTGTGTCAATTCCTCCTTGATGTTTTTGTAGAGGTGCGTTCCTCTACATCACGTATTTTATTTACAATATTTACAGTTTGCCTTACATCGTTCTGAATGTCTCGTCTCCACTGCTCGCGATCCAGGTTGCCGAGTCCTCGTGACCGCTCCTCTTTCTTCTCTTCGTAAGCAGTCACTAAGAGTACCCCCCCCCCCCCCTAGAGAGGAGGCGGAGGTGACGAGCGTTTGCGTTCCTGAGGAAGCCAGTGTCGTGAGGTTCCACCGGTTTTGTCCCGACTCAAGTTACATGCGTTGCCTGTCTGGAACTGAGCTTGTCGAGGTCTTCGAAACGGTGTTGCATCTGGTACACAACAATCGGAGTCAAGGTGGGCAGCCTTAACTCTGTCTAGAAAACGACTTTTTCGTTGCCTTTTACCAGAAGTGTCACCGTTTTGTCACTGCGTCTCAGAACCTGGAACGGTCCATCGTATGTGGGCTGTAGGGGTTTCTTGACTCCGTCATTTCTTAGAAAAACGTGTGTACAGAGCAGAACATCAGCCGGAATGGACGTGTAACGTGTCGACGGTACCCTTGTGTTGGTAGATCGGAGGTCCTGCATGAGGATACGGAGTCGTTTCACATAGTTTTCGGCACTCTCAATTTCGGTGCCACTTGATTGGTTGAAGAAATCTTCTGGCAGACGGAGTGACGTACCGTACACTAGCTCGGCCGTACAACAGTTAATATCCGTTTTGAAAGCTGTTCGTATGCCGAGCATGACTAATGGTAGGGCTTCCGTCCACGCAATGTTTTTTGGCTGAGCCTTGATTGCTGCCTTGAGCTGACGATGGAATTGTTCTACCATGCCTTTAGATATCGGATGATAAGCTGTGGTATTGGTGTGCTTTACTCCAAAAAATGGGAAAGGCTTTGAAACAGTGATGATTCGAACTGTCGTCCTTGGTCGGTGGTGATGGTTTGGGGAACGCCAAATTGACTTACCCACATTTCAATTAGCGTTTGCGCCACTCTTTGTGTTGTGATGTTTCTCATCGGAGTAACCTCGGGCCACCGCGTAAAATGGTTTATGGCGGTAAAGATGTAGCGGTATTCATGCGATGGGGGAAGCGGTCCTACAATGTCAATATGAATTTGGGCGAAGCTGGCATCTGGTGGGTTGAACGCGCCTAATGGTGTGAGAGTATGCCGGTGTATCTTTGGACGCTGACATTGCACACATGTCTTGGTCCATGCCCGCACATCAGCGTTGATGCGTGGCCAGATGAATCTCGGCACAATAAGACCTGGCGTGGCTCTTATTCCTGGGTGGAATAGGCCATGAAGGGAATCAAAGATTGTCCGGCGTAAATGGGCGGGCATAAATGGTCGAGGTTATCCTGTCGACCTGTCGCATGCTACTGTGTCGGCTGAGCCACGCATCCGCACACCCTTGACGACAAGTGTTGCTGAAGTTGTTCAGAGGTTTTGGAGTTCGGTATCAGCGCGTTGCGCTGCTGCAAGGTCCCCATAGAAACCAGATGAGGTTCGAAGGAGCTACGATTACACCGATCCTGGAGAGCGCATCAGCTGCAGCATTTTCTGTGCCCTTGACGAAGCGGATGTCGGTCGTGAATTCTGAGATGAAAGCCATCTGCCGCACCTCTCGCGGAGTGTGTGCTGTGCTGTTGAATATTAGTGCAAATGTCAGTGGTTTATGGTCGGTCAGGACAAAAAAAGTTTGGCGTTCAACAAAATGCCGGAAGTGCTTGATTGCGAGGTATATAGCCAGCAGCTCTCTTCCAAAGGTGCTGTAGCGAACTCCTGTTGGTGAAAGGTTTCTTGAGAAGAATGCCAGTGGATGCCAGTTATCTTCTACCTGCTATTGTAAAACAGCTCCCACAGCACCATCAGAGGCGTCAACTATAATGCAGATGGGTGCATGGCGCTTCGGGTGTATTAGGAGCGTGGCGTTGGCAATAGCATTTTTAACTTTCTTGAAGGCATGAGGGGCAGCCTCATTCCACTGCAGTAGTGACGTTTTCGTCTTGTTTCCTTGCAGCATTGCGAAAAGTGGTTGACTCATATGAGCGCAATGTGGAATCAATTGACGATAAAAATTAGAAAGCCCCAAGAACTCACGGAGCTTCCTGGTCGTCGTCGGTGTTGGAAAGTTTTGATGATATCCACCGTCTCAGGCAGTTTTCGGATCCCGCGGCTATCTACGTGGTGTCCAAGAAAACGTATTTCCTTGACATTCAACTCACGTTCTGTCGCATTGACGACGTGCCCGTATTCTTGCATCCGAGAAAAGAGCTGTCGAAGATGGTTGGCGTGTTCTTCTGGTGTGCGACTGAACACCAAGTAGTCATCCATGTAAACGAATGTGAATGTCAAGCCGCGAAGAACTTGATCAACAAAACGTTGGAAGGTTTGCGCGGTGTTCCGAAGTCCAAACGACATTCTCAAGAACTCGAACAAACCAAACGGTGTGACGATCGCAGTCTTGGCAATGTCTGTAGGTTCGATGGGGATTTGGTGGTAGGGTTTAACCAAATCCACTTTGCTGAAAATAGTGGCCCCTTCTACCATGTCGCCGAGGTCTTGAATATGTGGGATCGGGTAGCGATCTGGCACTGTAGCCTTATTTAGTGCTCGATAGTCCCCACAGGATCGCCAGTCATCGTCTTTTTTTTTGGTGCCATGTGTAGTGGGGAAGACCACGGACTCGAAGAGGGCCGTATGCAACCAAGTTCGAGCATGTGGTCAAACTCATCCTTGGCAATCCGAAAACGGTCGGTTGTCAAACGTGGTGGTCTTGCAAAAACCGGGGGCCCTTTGTCTCAATGTGATGGGTGA
This sequence comes from Ixodes persulcatus, assembly GCA_013358835.2. Classification (NCBI taxonomy): domain Eukaryota; kingdom Metazoa; phylum Arthropoda; class Arachnida; order Ixodida; family Ixodidae; genus Ixodes; species Ixodes persulcatus. The sequence continues at coordinate 59,464 of JABSTQ010002746.1, forward strand.
CGTTGTGCTTCACGCTTTCATCAGGGACCGGTGGGCGGAAGACAAGGGGAAGCTCGTTGACAACGTTCTTCCATGGAGTGTCCACTTCCGCTCGTGGGAGAGACGGACTGAGAGGCGTCACCTTTGATAAGAGAACTTGGACACTAAGCTGCGTCTCGGTGTCGAAGAGCATGTTCCTTCTCATGTCAACTGTGAGGGCGAACCTTAGCAAGAAGTCTGCTCCAATTATGGCTTGTTGGACGTCGGCGATGGTGAAAAGCCAGCGGGACGTCCTGCGGAGCCCGATGTCCACTGTCAGCGACTTTTCTTTGTGCGCCTTGACTGAAGACCCGTTTACTGCTTGGAAAACATCATTATTTAAAAAGTGCAAAGGACAGACACGGACATGAAGTAGACAGGACAGCGCTATACTCACAACTGGGGTTTTAATAGAAAAAATAAAGAATATAATAAAAAAGCGAAAGAAATTCCACGACTGCCACTGCCAACCGATCTTCAAAAAGACAGAAGTCCTCGGACAGTAGTGTGGAAAAAGTTCAAGAGAACTTTACAAGGCACGGACAATTAAGGCTTGTGGTGACGTCTGTGTCAGTGAACCTTCTGTGCCCTTATCAGACAAAGAACTATTATACCTACACCACGCCACATAAGGTGTCAAAAGGTTTACAGTTAGGGGCATGATTATCTCAAACTTCATCCTTCAAAGTCATGTCGCAATAATGTTAAAATTATTTTTAATGCGTTTATTAATAATTATTTTTATTATCTATATTTTCTTCATATTAATTTATATCTAAAATTGCTATGATTCTCATACTTCTTTTATTTTTTTCATTTATTTTTGTTATTTTTGTCTTCCGAATAATTTCTTTCGCTTCTTTCTTCTCTTCTTTATTTTTTCTATTAAAACCCCAGTTGTGAGTATAGCGCTGTCCTGTCTACTTAATGTCCGTGTCTGTCCTTTGCGCTTTTTAAATCATGATGTTTTACTTCTTCTGTGGAACGAAATTCCTTGGAGCCTTCCGCCTACTCGCAAGGCTTCTTTGTCGTTAAGGAAGGGGTTAAGCTCGGAGATCTTCGAGCATTTACTTACTTGCCGTTTTTCTGTTAGTGAGGCTATCTCTTCAAAGAATACCGTGTTTTGAACATGTGTGATCCAGTACAGTTCAGCCCGGGTTACTTTGTCCGCTGTGAGGTGATTTTCTGACAGCTTTTCGCTGGACTAGTTGTTTGTAAAACTAAGTATCCAGGCAGTAACTCGGATTACCGTCTGTAGACTGCAGTAACGATGGAGATCGAACAACGCCTCGAAAGAGCTCGTTCTAGATGGTAGCACGGCAACAGGTATGCAGTCTTGATTCTCCACCTGAACTTCTTCAAAGCAGTGGTCGGGCAATTCAGAAACGGGTCTCTGGAGCCACACTGGACCTTCCCACCAAGCTTGGGCAGCCTTCATTCTTTCGGCAGAAATTCACCTAGTGAGAAAATCGGACGGGTTATCCTTTTCTGGACAATACCTGAAGTGGGAATTTACTGTCAGCCGTTGAATCTCTTCAACTCGATTTGCGACAAACGTTTCCAAGCACTGCCGTTGCACATGAATCCACTTAGAGTAATCATGGAATCTGTCCACATGTAGCAAGTGAAGTCCTCTGTGTCAAACGTCTTCTGGACGTACCTCAAAAGCTGTGCTCCGATGAGTGCTCCAATCAGCTCTAACCGTGGGAGCGTTTTCCTTTTGAGTGGGGCAACACTGGCTTTTGATAGTAATAGACGAGTATCGGCGTTTCCTTCATTGTCATATGATCGAATGTAGACTGCAGCGCCGTATGCTTGAGGAATGGCATCCGTGAACACATGCAGTTCGGCAGACCGCTCTAATCCTCGCAATTCGTAGAATAGGAATCGGGGTATGGCGAGTGCTTGACGCTGATTAAGTTCGTTGCACCACGTGCTCCAATAATTGCTGGTCTCCACATGAACCTCGGCGACCCATAAACATCTTGTTCCCAGAGCTTCTGAAATATTATTTCCGCCCGAATCATGAGTGGTGCAATTAGACCCGTGATATCTATAATTCCCGCCGATGCTTGAAGAATGAACCTCTTATTGTTGACTCGTGACTCCAGTACACTCAGTTTAGGTTTCTAGTGACACCCTAAAGCTGTCTTCGGAAGTGCTCTATACCACACCAAGGATCTTTGTTTCTGGAGTTCTTTCTGCAAGTCCATCAGGAATCTCGTCGCCACCTTCAGTGAAACGCCTTTGTAAATCCTTGTAGTTCGATGCCCACTTCTTCATTGTCATTCCAGCCGCTTGCATAATTTCTTGAGTTTCCGTGCATATATTAAAGGCGCCATTCTCATTCGCGGCTCCAATGAGGAGGTCGTCGACATCGAATGACTTCGCCAACATATCGGCAGTCTCTCTGTGTTTTCAATAGTTTTAAAGTGGTGCTGGAGCGTAACTGTGAGTAAAAAGGGGTTTGAAGTAGTTCCAAAAGGCACGCGCGTCATTCTCCATTCTTGCAATGGCGGTAGAGCCCCAACCGCCTGGGGTGCGCTCGCGAACCAAAAAAAAACGAGAAGCATCCCGATCCTCCGTCCTGATTGAAACCTGTAGAAACGCTTTTTGAATGTCTGCTGTCATTGCAACCTTCCTAACTCCGAACCGCATTAAGATCTGCAGCAGCTCGTCTGACAACTTAGGGCCTCTTTCCAAATGAGAGTTTGGACTGTCTTGTCCCTGTTTGTGTGAGGACGCATCGAAAACTATTCTCACTTTTGTTGTGACAGACTGTTCTCTCAGTACTGCATGATGTGGCTTATAGTAGAGACGTTCGGGCTTACTCATGACGTTATCTGCTACTGCGTTGGGAACAACTTCTGCGTGACCGTCTTGCAGGTACTGACGAATAGCGCTGTCGTAGATCTCTAGAAGGACCTTGTCCCTCTGCAGCTTGCGGACCAGTCCAGGCAGCCTAGCTTCCGCCATGTCTGTTATTGTCGAGCTGCTTCGTCAAGTCGGTTTTCCACCAAAGGGATACCTCATACCGTCCTTCGCTGACATGAACTGATTCCTAAAGTATTTCGATCGAGTACCTGGTCTTCATAGGGTGACTTGACCATAGTGCCTGAAATTCCAATGTGCTCCAGGTTCCAAAATTCTTGTAAGCTTCTTCCTTCGTTTTTCTGAAGTGCGTCGATACGAACTGCGCACGCAACCACGTTTCACTGGTTAGACAAGGAACACGATGCTTACACCGGTCCTTGCACAGCCCATCCAAGGCGTGTATTGACAGCCATGATTGATTAGTCTGTACATCGGGTGACGTTTCCCTTGACATTTTTCTGAAGCTGGTCTGCTCCAATCTACAAGCTGCTACCTTGAGCCGAGTTGGTTCCTGCAAATAGGCACGCATCCGGGAGGGTTTTGCCTTGTTTTTGCAGAGACTGTATACATCCAAGGTCTAATGGGAGCTTTTCGATGTCGTTGCAAATATGTGGTAATTCCACCGCTTCTAGGATGTACTCTGTCTGATGGTATTGACTCTTCAATTTCACTTCAACAATCCGTATTTGTTGCTTTCGCGGCTGGGTTGATTCATAGATGTTAATGTTGAGGTTTGCTTTACCGAGCACCCACATTTTGCATCGACGAGAAACGTCTTCTCGGAGGAATGTCCGTTGACTCTCATCGTCTAGAATCCCTCTCGCATAGATGTAGGCTCCGTTACCGGCGACCCATGACCTGAATGTCTGCATCAAGACTTGCGGCTTCTCCTTCCCTCTGATTCTGTCAGCCTTGAAGGCATTTATTGCCTTGGAATCTTCCTCTTGGGTGTTGTCCTTTGCACTCCTTCTGTGGGGGTCGCACATGGTTGTCACGTGCCTCCCTTTGCACGTGCCACATGATATACACCTTCTGCAGTTCCGTGCTTGGTGAGCTCACATTGTTCACTTGTAGCAGCGTCAGTCTTGTGCGAGTTTGTTTTTCTTTTCTTCTGAAGTCCTTTCAGTGTCACAATTTTCCGTATTGTGCGTCTGCGAGCCGCAGAAAAAGCAATTTGTAGGCGACGGCTTCGTACGATTGTGGAGTACTGCTGCTGATGGCATCGAGTATGGTATTGCAGAGGGTTCAGGAGATTGACCGCTGTCTTTTGTAGCTCGGTCTGAACCAAGCCTTTTCTCGAATCTCTACTTCGACCTTCAATTATCCCAAAATTCCGTCTAGGTCGCCGCTTGCCGATGTTGCTGATGTGCTTGGGCCACCGAAGCTTTGCCGCCGGTAGTACTCTATAACGATGTCGCTTGGTAAAATTTTCAATAAAATCTCGTGCAACATAGCCCAGTACGAAATGGCGTCGACTCCTAAAGCTTTCAGCCCTCTGATGTCAATGTGAACCGTATCAAATAAATTGCGCAGAGCGAATATGTAGCTAGGTGATTTGATATTTTGCAGAGTCGGAAGCTTAGCTAAATGATCTTGTATTATGAGCTTGGTGCCGCCAAATCGTCTCTTTAGAATTTCCACTGCGTCGGAGTAAAAGGAGTCCGATACTTGAATGTCAGCGATAGCCTTGGCTGCTGTTCCGGTGAGAAGCGATCTCAGGTATTGAAACTTGTCTATGTTCCGCCGTTGCGCATTTTTATGGACGGTGTTGCTGAACATACCCCAGAAGGACTGCCACTCCCCGATACTCCCGTCGAATTTCAGCATCTCCAGCTTGGGTAGCTTTGCCACCAACGTTGGAGTTTCCTCGCGATGTCGTTCTGCCGTTTGAGACGTCGCTGGAGCTGCCGCAACTGTCTGACTGCACTTCAGCTGAACAATGGTGTACATCAGTGCCAATAGAGAGCTGGCCACTTGGTCTTCGTAAATCATTACGCTCACGTATGCTTGCTTTAAATCTCCATCCACCACGAATTGTTCCAACTCCCGATAGAGGGTCTTGAGCTCTTCGCTGCTGCGGCTCAAGGATTTTCAGGTCGTAGGCTTCGTTTAAAAATACTGTACTGACCTCATTGATTAGCCTGGTTGTTTGAGCGCGACGAGCCGTCCGTTTTGTTCTGACCCGTTCCATGTCTTCAGATCGTCCTCCGGTGCTGGTAAAGACCGCTGATGATGCGACGAGTTCCGGGGTTTCGGCACCAATTGTTCTGTAAAATAACTGGACGGTATTACTGGTTAAAGCATGGAAAATGGGTTCAATGGGACGATGCCCATTTCTGGATCGCACTGCAACGGATAAGCAAAAAAAAAATTGATGCGTGCTTTTAAGGCGGCTCTCGTGATCGTCGTCGTCTTTTCTCTCTGACCGATCGCAGTTTAAAATATTCAACAAGGTGCTTCCGTTTCCTCACTTTCCCCGCCGTCGCGCTGTTTTGTTTTCTTAGGGGCTGAATTATGTATGATGTTAATCATATTTAATCATATACTGAACATATATATGTTCAGTATATGATTAAATTTCCGCCAGCTCTTCCGACAAAACTCAATTCAGAGATGCGTGATGACTATTTTTCCTTTCGCTGGGGTCAGTGAAACCAATTTTAACGTTCGTTGCAGAAATGTGCTAAGAGGTTTATTTATATTTGAGAAACTTGGGTTTCGGTTTTTTCCGAATAATATGTCGAGCAAAAAAAAAAAAACCAGAAAAATCATTTTTTTTTCTCCAAACGCTTGCATTACTAACGAGGACACACTCGAAAGGACGTACCTTGGTCACTGTACCCGATTATCACATGTTTCATTAAATGTCAAGGCTGCGCTTCCGTTTAATATTGCCCTCATTGGCACCACGGGTCTTCAGTTATTACGAAACAAAATGGAAATGCAAGGTGCAGCGAAGAAAATAAAGTTCGTATTGTTAGTTACCTTCTATGTAGGAGAACCATGGTCAGCTATCTTTCCGGTGTTACAAGAAAACTATTTCCTAAATCAAGACTTCGTACTGCTCCCATAGGTGGCATTCGATGAAACGGCTTCGATATAACGGCGTGCGGTTAAATGACGTTCGATGACACGGCTTCGATGAAAGGGTGTTCGATATAACGTCGTTCGATGAGATGTACTGACTCAAAGCCCAAGGAATGGCAGCGGAATGCGGTACCTAACGGGAATACAGTAAATTGTGATATGCCGCAGTTGTCGTGTGAGAAGCAAAATGCTTAACAAGGAACCGTTAACATAAAATACGGACTGCGTTTCGAAAGACACATTCGGGAAGCTGGGCTCTGGACTCTTACGTTTCATCTGTCTGAAATTAACCTTTGGTATTAAATACAAGACTTAAGTAAAGCACGCAGCTGTAGCTTTAGAATGCTTTCTTGCGTTGCACTCCGATGCCCTTTCGAGTTGTAAAGACGGGTGCGTATACGATTCAGTCAAGTTGTCGGTAGAATCTACTTTGCCTTCAAAACAGATGCGTGCTCTGACAAACAGGAGTACACAAATAAATGTTATTGCAATAAAGTGCTAGCTTTATTATTTGTGCCAGCAATTCATTCTGTGTTGTGTATGCTTTTTTTTCCGAAGCGGGTTTACAAATTATCTGAGGCAACTCGTTGGAAAGTGGATACAATGTGGATTGGAAATTCTCTGAAAAAAATGCCGGCAGTTTTGCTATCCAAAATATATTCAGTCCTTGCTTACACATACGTCTATATAGGTCGAGCACGGGTTCGTTGGGTTACCTTGCCTCGTCCTGGCTGCCAGATCCGAATGAGGTGATGAACTTCGTTGTGTGAAGCTGGCTATTCATTGCGTCGAAGACGGATTTGCTTCCCTTTGCCGCAACGACTTAGGAGGAGGGAGTGGGTACAGTTATATAAATCAGTTAATATTTCCTTAGCGAAAAAGGGTGCCCACGGGAGAGAGAGAGAGAGAGAGAGAGAAACAGTGCAATGATTGCAATGTTTCCAGTGCGCGGTTGCGAAGGAGTTGCTCGGGTGTTAGCTTATCCAATTTCAAGAGCTGGCTGGCTTCGTGGGTTAAATTCCTAATACGGGGACATTGCCCCTATGAGTTCCTCGTCCGGGCTTGATTACAGAGAGTTAGCTTTCGAGCTCCATCAGAAAACTAAACTCATCATAATCATTATAATACGTTTTTTAGGCACCTGCCTTCTCGGTGGGGGCCTCAGGGCAGGCAAGGGGATAAGCGAGGGGGCGTAATAGCTGAGGATGATTAGAGGAAACTACTAAACCGGGGGATCTGAGTCAGTCGGTGAGTGATGCGTAAATGAGTCTATTTTGTGTTCTTGGTGGTGTTCAGTTGAGTACAATGCAAAAAGAAGCTGGGGCGTAAGGCGTCTAAGAGGTGGTGGATCGCGGTCTCTGTCTTTTGCGCGCCTCCAACCCACTCCCACAAATGATGGGATTAGTTGGCCGGGACGCCGCACTGTTGGCAGTTTGAATCGGGGCCGATGTCTTTTGGGCCCGCTGGGTGGTATAAACTTTCAGCCATACTGGCGTAATAATCGATCTCATTTCTAGATGGTTTACTGCCACCGGTGCTTATCGTGGAAGGCCGCGCGGAATCGGATGAGGGTTGGGTGCTAAGTGTAAAACATATAAAAAGGATCGAAAACATAATTCACATTTCAACATACGGTGCGAAAGACGCAAGAAACGTTCTAGATAGATGTAATATTCGTAAATATAAGTGCATAACAAGCGAGACAAAAACATGTACCTATAAGCGTGCGCACCAATGCTACAAAATTTGAAATCCACAAAAAAAAAGCTATGAGACGCGCGTTTTGCAATACCCGCATTCAAAATTACTTCGTAAGTATTGTTCCTTCGCCAAAGCACCCGTAACAATAAACTCACGGGTATCATGAAATTCGGGGAAACTTGTCCGCTCCACATGAAACGCCCCGTGGTGTTCTCATTGGAGTAACTCGGCGTAATGCTGCGTGGCCAATGGAACCACATTGGACGGACGCATTGCTGAGTCAGTGGTACCCCAGAGTCTGCTCAGCAAGCGAGACAAGGCGTCCGCGCTGCCGTTCGTGGAACCCTTCCCATTCGTCATTATCACATCATAGCGCTGCAGCGCCAAAGCCCATCTTGATAATTTTGCCCCGTGAGAACTGGTCAGGTAGGACAAAGGGATGTGATCCGACACGACGTGCGCTTTTGCGCCAAAGAGCCAGTTATCGAATTTACCCAGTGCCCAAATAATGTTGAAGTTCTCGAGCTCGATCATAGACCAGAATGTCTGAGGTGGATTAAATTTATGAGAATCGGTTTTTGATGTGTGGGTTCTTTGTGGTATTCGATCTGTTGCCGCTTAATACTGCTCCTTTTCTTGTGATGTCGTCGAAGCGAATCCTGTCAACAGCGCCACTACAGGTTCGCTGGTTCACCTTGCGACGTCCGGGTTGCCAAGTCCGAATGGGTACAAACTTAGCTATGTGAAGATGGGTTGCAATTACGTCGGAGACGAAGCTGCTTCTTCTGGTCGCGACGACTAACTAGGTAGGACGGGAGGTAACTTTTATATAAATAATGTAATACTTCCCTAGTCAATAAAATACATAACCAAAACAAAACTGCAAAGCTTTTTCCCCCAGTACGTGATAGGGAATCGGGTTATTGGATGTTAGCTTTAAACCTCGGGAGTTGACTGGCTCGAGGGAATAAGTTCTGATAGTATATACGGAATGTTTGCGAGAATACCTGAACAACTTCTGTCCATAATATATATATTTCTGTTTATATCTTTGAATAAAAAAGAAGTGGCATTATCCGTAGGAACTAAATAAAAATGAATATAAGTTGGATAAGAAATCTAAAAACCGGATCTACACTTTTATTTACTACCTGCATAAAATGTTAATTCTATATTTTCATAAGGGCACTTAGATTGCATTACAGTAATCACCCATATTCAAACGTTTTAGAGCTAGCTTGCATTGAACCAAACTCTAACCATGCGAATTTACGAGCTTTATAGACAATACGTTGTTTGAAGTTTAACGACTAGCTTTGTAAACTCGATTTACCATCGAGATAGAAGAGTGGACACCCCAGTAAAGTCCTTCAAGAACTCAATATAACTATTTAGTCTAAAACATGATCTCATAAAAAAACGCGAGTATCCCCAGCTTTACGCTCATTACAATTGTTATAGGATAATTAAGAACTTCTTTCACTTCTATACCGGAAGTTTTGGTCATCAGTCGAAGTCACCCATGACATTTTCAGGAGTTGCTTAAACTCGTTTGAAAGCTGGTTGAATTTCGTAACGCTGGTAACCACAGCGCGTTGCGTCAAAGAGCTTAAAAGTTCAAATGGCATCAACAGAGCAAGTTAAACCCGCGGATAAATTACGATCAATTCTACGGCGCGCCCACAAAAGTATGATCGCGTAAACCAGACACTGTAGCTCCATTTTGAAGAGAGGAAGAAGTTTTTCAAGTTTAAAATTAGGAAGCTGCGCGAGAAGTCAAAGGTGTTAGGAAAAACATGAAGCTACGCTTCAGCATTTTTATATATGCCGCCACCGCCACAGTGGGTAAGTCTACAATCCATTGTTAATTTAAGAGGTGATAAATTTGCAAAATTAAACGATAATTATTATATTTGAGATTTAGTACACTTGAACTGAGTTAAAAATAATATATGTTCAACACTAAGCCTGCCTTTGCCTTAAGCCAAAAGTGCATTATGTAACTGCGAATATTATACAAAATAAAAAAGGCTGATATAGTAAGAACATCAAAACAGGATCCCCGAATGCTCAAGGAGAAAACAGTCCTCGGTTCCCGATGAATACCTCATCGCGAAACGAGGACTGTTATTTCCCTTCGCACTTGGATGAATCTTTTAAATATTCTGGCTATACCAGGTAGGACTAATACTAAAAATAATTCATTCGCGCTCCAACTAGACCGCCTCTTTCACGTCACCATGCTAAACGTCATGGCCAGAATTTTTAAATTCAACCGTAATATTATTCTTTTTGTTTATAAAGAACATTCATACATATAAAAGCCGAAGAAAAATGTCCCAGATCTTTTCTGCCAAACACGTGTTAAAACGGAAATTTTCTTGAAGGTACACTAGCCGTCGGAGTAAACACAAAATCAACAATCCAGGACGGCACAAACGACTACACGGACTTGCAGTATGAGTGCGGACGGCGTCAAAACGTAACCAGTATTTCTGAAAGAATCATCAATGGTAGTAATGCTTCCATCGAACACTGGCCATGGATGGTGGGAATCTATGACTCATGCGACAACTTAGTATGCGGAGGGAGCTTAATTAACAACCAATATGTAGTGACCGCAGCACATTGCTTTGGGTAAGAGCATTTCGGTTATCAATTTTTATGTAAAGTTTTTTTTTGCCTTTTTTGCTGTTATTCCTAAATTAGTCATCGCAATACTTAAATATTCATTTTTTGTGTGTAATGGTGCCGCCTGGTGTTATAAGCTAAGGGCGATAAAATCAGACCAATTCTCGGGTGTTGTTGTCGAAAAACGTAATTTATTATGATCAACACGCCTAGTGTAGTAGCCACGCTTGGCGTGGAAGGTGGAGGAAGAGGGAGAGTGATGGGTGGGGTGACGATGTTTAAATGAGGGTGAGAGAAAGGGAAGAACGAGGTGGGGTAACGATGGTTCAATCAGCCACTCAAACACGGAATACCGAAAGGAATGCGATGAGACATAAATACAGTTCCTTTGCGTCACTGAGCACTCCCGTGGTCCAGTCCATTCACCGCACGTAGTTGGCCGGAGTTCGGGCGGCAGTGTCTCAAGCGCTTCCAAGCGTTCTCGCGAGACCCCGGCGTAGGGAGGACTGGTCGCCGGGACCCCGCATTATTGGAAGTTATGAGCCGGTTCTGGGATCAGCGGGGTTGGTGGGTTTGTAGAAGTGAGCTCTCGAAATTGGTGTCGTTAGGGTCATGGTCCGTAGCCGTCTGATTGCCACACGCTACCATGGGGAAAAGCCCTGCTGGATCGGGCGAGGGTCGGCAAGCAGGATTGCAAATAGCCGGGCTTTTCGAGCGAGTCACTACCCTCTTTTAATCTCGAGAAGGTGTATTTCTGGTTCTTGATGGACAAGCGGAGGGATGAGGCCTTCTGAGAGCAAATTAATGGCATGTAGCTGCGCAGTCGCGGCGTCGTCCGCACGCTCGTTTCCCGGAATCTTGTCGTGGCCGGGAATCCACACGATCGTCACAGTCTGGTGTGCTTGCGTGGAACCGATACAGCTTCGGATATGCTCGACTGTCGGGTTGTGTCTGTCCGCGCGGCAGAGCTCTCGAGGTGCTTCCCTAGCGTCGCTGTAGATAATCGTCTTCGTCACGTGGGCCCTCTGGCCCTCGGTACTGGCTTGAGTGGCCAGCAGAATCGCCTGAATCTCCGCCGCGCAAGAGCTGCTTGTGGTCTCTAGCATCATTTGTTGCCCGTTTTCTACTCGATTGGGTGAATGTCAGGCATTCGCGGTGGGTCCCTTCTCACCTCGGGCTAAGTTCGTCTAACAGACCTCTATCTTCATGAGCGTCCGCTACCTTCTCCAGGTGGTTGGAGGCTTGAATTACTCGGCTCCCTAGGTTGTTGCTGACATGGTTCTGGGACAACCGGCTTGGCTGGTGTCCTTAGCTCGTTGTTCTATGGTGGAGGTGGTGTCAGAAGGAGCAGGGCCTCAGCAAGATTGGCCTTCACTTCCATGGTGAGGATGAATGTTTTATGGTACCTACGGGTGAATCGCTTCTCCCGGCATTGTACTATTTGTTGGGCGATTTCTTGTAGTGTGTTCATTTGAGCGGCCCGCTGCAGCTGCTTCAAAGAAGTGAATTTAGGAAGGTCAGTGGCGGGGGGGGGGGGGGGGGGGGGGGACCTGGCAAGGTGGCCTTGTTCAACACCAGGGCTTCCTCCTGGCGTTTAGTTAGCTTAAGGTAGAGGAGTCCGTAGATCACCTTAGATACACGGAATGTTCGTGGCAAGTTTTTCAAGATGCCTTCCTGTGCTTCCCTCCCCTCCTTCCTCTGCCGCCCCCAAAGTAATGCCTGAGATACCTTCGAGGTCAGTCAGTATATTTATTGCTTTCTAGCTTGATCGATCCAAGTTGTCACCCCTCCGGATGGATTTCACGCAGGTTCCTCTTCTTCCTCCTGTTTCAGACAACCATGCAGACTGCCTCGTCCTTGGAGATTTCCAACCCGTTTTCATAGGCGAAGGTTAAAATTATGTCCAGGGCGCGTTGTATGTAGCGTTGTTGTGACCCCGCCATGCCTGCGGTTGTCCACAGGGTGACGTCATCTGCGTAGATCGTGAAGCGAACTTAGGGTACGCCCTCAAGGGCAAGTGCGAGATCTGTCATCGCCAGGTTGAAGTAGGAGGGCAGAAGGACCGCACCATGTGAGACTCCAATGTTGTTGAGTTTTCATTGACTTGTGGTGTTACCCATCGCGACATGGTAATTGCGGTGTTTCTTAAAGGTCTTGATGAGGTTCAGACGTCTGCCGCAAATCACGAGATTTGTTTCTGCCTAAACGACGGTTTTTTGATGGATGGAGTTGCAAGTCTTGCGTAGGTCAATGGCAGTGATTGTTCGGATCTGGCTCATCGCTGAGCCCTTTGAGCGTATTCCCGACTTTGCCGTAGTCCGTCTTTTCGGACGCGCTCATTTGCATACTGTCTGGCTTTGTATTTAGCCTGGTTTTGGCAGATTTTCGTTTGCAGTGATCGCTCGTCGCTTTAGCACTGGAGCTTTCAGAGGCGTGTATGCCACAAGTTGACTAGGTGAAGGTCGGGTGGTGGTGAGTCTTCTTTTTCATAGTATTTTATCTTTCTTCCATGAGAACCCGTCAAATTCTCTGGTTCCGCTGAAGTCTCTCAAGTCGGCTCATAATTGTACGAAACGTTTCCCATTTGATGAAGCTTACCTGCCGCTTTAGAGAAGTCGAGATAAAGAGGTCGGAGGACAATGGTCAGGGCCCATTGTATCGTGCAGTACTTGCCAGCCAACCCGCAGTTTCGAAGAAGTGCAGGTTAGGTCGGGGGAAGTGCCATGATTTGTAACCTACGCTAGCCGGGTAAGGGGGGGGGGGGGGGGGTCTCGGTTGTTTCACAGGTGGTTATTGGAATTTTCACAAGCCTTCTTGATGTTTTTGTTTCGTGTGTTCTTGTCCTGGTATCCCCGGCAGTTTGTCGAGGCTGACATGCTCTCCCAAAATGGTGAGGTGATTGGGTTCGTGAACCAGTCGATCCATGTTGTTTGTGTGGATAACTGTGTCTCCAAGCTTTAACTGCGTAGAGATCACACCCTGGTCGTCTGAGCAGGCCAACTCACTCGTAACCTAACTGTATTTGTGTGTGTAGTTTCTTAATAAGTGTGGTCTCAATGCCGTAAGTATTTTTGTTTTGATGCTCGGGTGTAGGTATATGTTGTATCCTTTAATTTTGATTTTGCTGGTATTAGAATGTTGGATGTCAATATTGTCAGGTGTGCGGTCGTTGAGTTCTTGAAGTCTATTTTTATGTTCTGGTACCTTTTGCAGCAATCCCCCACAGTTGCATTGTAGGATGCACGGCTAGTGGTTGGAGCTGCATTCTTTTTTGTTTACGTGTGGACGGTGGCTCGTGGAATTTTGTGCTGTTGTTTTGTGCATTCGATTAATGCTTCCCAATGTGTTAATGGGCCAGTTTATGGCTGCCGTGAGCGGGGAAACCTATTTGTCCATACGTAGGCCACGGGCTTGTGGAATAGGCAAAGCTTGTATTGTCATGTCGGGCACTTAGGGCTGATGCACGGGCTTGAGGTCTCCCACGGTCACAGCGGCATGATGTATCCCTCCATTTTGGTACGCTGGTGTGGACAAAAGTACTAGGACAGGAAGGTGAGATTGGCGCTTACCATATTCCTCTTCTTGGCCTGGGATTCTGCGCCGCAGTTCACGCACTTCGGGGCCAGCGCGCATCCTTCAAAACCGTCGTGCTCGCAGTCGCACTTTGCACAGCTGCCAGAGCCTCGAGATCAAAACGTCCATCTTGTGTCTTATCGTGTGACACCGGAAGCCCACCAGGGGGTGTGGGCGGCAAAGGAGCAGACTGAGCACTTCACAGGTTTCCCTCACTATCACGGGAAGAATTTTGCCTTCGAACGTCACGAGGATGGTAATCCCTTTTGCACCAATGTGCCTAGCTGCTGCAACTCGATGACTCCTACAGTCGATGTCTTCCCGCAACGTCTCAATAGTCACGTGTTTTCCTTTATGAGGGAGGTAAATAAGTGCCCGGCACTGCTTCCTTGCAAAGATGTTATAAGGCTGTATCGGAGTGTTCCTTTTCCTTTCTTTTTTTCCTCTGACCTGCAGAAGCTTCTCCATCTTGTGAAGGTCTTGTGTGGTGATGGCAATAGCATTCATTTTTTCTTCTTTTTTATTCCGATGGTGTTTATTCAGACAGAAGTATAGTTGGTCACGAAGATAGACTTATCTCTGCTGTAGAGAGCAATTTAGCTATTGCAGTGCGATAATGCTGCGCTGGCTAAAGCAAGTGCGGTACGATACTCATATTGTTAATTTTTGGCCTGCTTGACGTCTTGGCGGAATTCCTAGGACCCTAAGCTGGACATTTTGGGAGAATTTCGGCGAGATTTCGGACCTCCGCGATGGGCCAGCGATGCGCTTGGCCTTGGTGTTGGCTAATCGCGGCTGCCAAAATCTCGCCGACTTTGCAACCAGTCTTGTTTTCCTCGGTGAGGAGCCCAGGAGCAGCCACTCATGGTGGTCCAGTTCCTCCGCAATCGTCGGCACAGTGGGCGACTGCGTTAGATGCGATATGGGGTGTTCCATCTCCAGGGATCCCGCGCTCCTGTGTCTCAATTTACACCACATCATGCTGCTTGTTACCACGCCCGCTGAGGTAGGCTGCCGCAAACTTGTAAATGCGAAGTGAACTACGTCACGAGCTGGTTTAGTGGCTCCAGGAATGGCAGGTTCCGCTCGATTGTAGACGCTCGTTCTCTGAAGGTATGCTCTATATCCTGAAGTGGCGGTGCCTGGGGTTGTCCGTGCGGCGGTGGAAGGCTTCCTTGATCACAATTCACACTGAAGGAAAATATGCACAGATGGGAGTAATTCGATTGTCCTCTAGCTCAATACCACGTGGGAGTCTTGTATACTCCCTCTCATGCTCGAGCTTTTGGAGAGTGCAAGATAATACACAAACACAGACGTTTTTCTGTACTAAACGTTTTACGTGGACCTACGGGAGTATTCGTTCACATCCATCTGGGAGTTCTTACGTGGAGCCACGGATGAATTCTTTCACGTCCACCGGGGCGTTCTTACGTGGACACACGGGAGTATTCTTTATCATGCATCTTGGAGTATTCACGTGGACCCACGAGAATATTTTTTTCACATTATCTGAGAGTTTTTATGGCAATGTTTTTTTATTATTTTCTTGCAACCTTTAAATGATGTCTTTAGTCAGAAAGTGTCAAAGTAAAAGCATAAGTAAGTAGCATCATGCACGAAATAAATTTATTGCTCACATCAAGCATGTACAATCAAAGAGCCTAAACGCTAAAGCAACTCCAGATGAGAGAAGGAGCAGCAGAGACAGAATTGAGGACTTTAATTTTTAGTTTGCAAGGTCAAAACACAACCTACCCGCTGATTGTTCACTCTTCTACAAACAACAGAAATCGCAATGTTTGCAATTAACAATTGCATTCAACAGACGTCTTGATCCGCTGAAAAGATAGCAGCACTTAACCCTGCAAACACAATGAATCTGCCTAACTACATACATTAAAACGAAATGTGAGAATGGGATTCACTTTTGTCAGTGAAAGATGCCTTTAGGTTGCTGTAAAGAGCACTATGTAATAGGTTGCATTCCAACATTACATTCACTATTAGAATAAAATCAATATAATATTGTGCCAACGTTGGGCCAGCATTTGGATGCGGCCTCGGAAGATCTGACGTATCGAGATCACGCGTCGTAGCACTATGGGCGGGCCGCCCGCGTTGCAACGAACGAATCTTCGTTCCTTCGTTGTGAAAAATGTTCATTAACTATAAAGTCGAAATTTGTGATACCAAGAGGAATCATTTAACGGTCACTACTTGCCGAATCTTAAACCATGTAAAACTAAACGAAAACACTTAGGGTTGTGTCAAGATTCGCGTCGTAACTCTATGGGCCGCTCGAAACGGCGCCCTACGATGCCTCTAAATGTTTTTATATTTGTTTTTAGCTTTGACGAAGAATTGTTAGTGAATGATTACCTACGTTAGTTTATGGAAGCGTTGAGTTAATTTTACCCACTAAAAATTAAATGCTGGGAGAGATTTAGGAACCCACTTGGGATTTCTCCAATGAAGTGGCCCCTTTGTGGCCAGACTCTGCGCGCAAACACTGCCGGGATCGCGTTCCGCCTGAGCTTTTTGTGCTCGCTACAATCGCTTCCAAATTCTCTCTCTTCAAAGTGCACCCAGAATACAGACATGTAATTACTGCGCTTATTTAACCCAACCTCGTAGAGCCAAGATCTCGGAGTCTGCTCCGAGTTAGCCCTTTTCTTTCTGACCTCTTCCGTCTCTCGCAATTTTGTTATGCTTGAGGCAAGCGGTACATCTTGTATCCTTCCTTATTGTGTCGTCTCACGAGCTCTGAATAATCCTAGTTTGCGCGGGCGCCGGGACTGGCTGGAACATTCCGCAAACTGGCCCGTTGAGCGCAGTCCTTTTTTAAATCCCATTACGTCATGCGGAGTGTTGTCATACCAAAACTCCGGTTCAGATCTGAAGTAAAATCCGGTGACGTTGTTCTCATACTTGTCACGAACTGATCGTAGTAAAATTAGGGTTTTTGCTTTATCTACTGCCATGTATCGGAGTAAATGCTTTGGCATGGTAATTTAATGGTCATCTTAGGCTTTAAAACTCTCATGTGGGTGAAGTTTTTTCTACAGTGTAGTCGTCAGTTATTGCGAATGTGTTGGGCTCCGGTTGGTGGGTACTATTAGCTGAAGCTGGTTATTGCTTCCCTGGAGGTACACAGCGGAGGCGAGAGTGGGTCACAACTGGAGCAGGGATAAAACGAGGCCAAGGCCTGTGCCTCAAGGGACCAGTAGCCCGGCGAAAATTACGTCTTTCCATATAAGCGTGTGAAACACATCCGAACCCCTCAAGTTTTTTAACTCCCTCCCGTTTCGTCCCTGGTGTATTGAAACGGTTCTGGCTTTTATTTTTTGTCTAATGGCGATTGCACTCGGAAGCCGTGAAACATGATTCTTGGGCCCGGTAGGCGTGGCCACTGTTTACGGAAGAAATAGGGAGCTCACTGTTTACAGCAACGCGCGCCGGAGGTACAGATGTTGCGCGTTCTGTCAACTGCTTTCAACACAGCTATTTAGTTACATAGTGTTGAACACTGCATAATGTTTCTATTTCTTTAGCGTAAAACAATATATTCAGTAGCTGGTGATGAGACGCTCATAGCCAAAACTTGCGGTTAGAAATATATTAACAAACAAATTCGTAGTAGTGTGGGTTTACAGATACGTTTGCTGGTGAATGTTGACTATCAGCATTGATATAAACGTGTAAATTGTGGCTAAGAAGCAATATCGTGTTTAGACGAAGTGTAACCCAAAGCGTGTGTACTAACCGTACTTGTAAACGCCGCCTTTTTGTCGCGCACTACACTTCTTTTGATTTTTGACAATTATTTTTCCTACTCCTTCCTTCACAATTCAAGGAACCAAAGTGTGGAGACATTTTACGCGCGTCTTGGAACCGAACAGAGATTCAATTCCTCTTGTAACAAAACTCAACAATATTCCAATGCACAAAAGAAGACAGCCAACGAAAAAAACGAAAATTCAGACTTGGATGAAAAAGATGTATTGAGTTATGAAGCTTCAGAAACCCAAGGGATCTGCGTTGAAATTGAAAGCATATGCACACCTATTCAGGAGACATGTGGTATTTTCATGGTACGTACTCTTCAACACTCCTTGCGTCGTCCAAAGTTATAATCTATTGTATTTTTTAAATTGTATTACTCTTACAGAACGACATTGCGGTTCTAAAACTGAAAAGGAGCGTAAACTTTACAGACTATATTCAGCCAATCTGCCTTCCCGAAAACTGCGCCGATTTCCCAGCAAATTTTACAGCCCATGTTGCGGGCTGGGGATACAGTCGTAAATTGCCTGATCTCACTATTCCACTGCACACTCTAATTATTCTAACACACACTGCACAAACTAGCATAGTTGATTTTTCAACCTTGATTTATTAATTAGAAATATTAAAATGTTGCTTTTCTAAGACTTTCAACTAACCAGTCGTTTCTACGTCGCTTAAACTGTGGTTGGTGTCTCAAATATGCTGTCGCGGCGCATCAGATATTATCATGAGTAAAATAGCGCAAAACGACAAGGAAGGAAGGACGAGGTAGACAAGAAAGGCGCTAAAGTTAGCGAATTTCCTGTCTACGTCGTCCTCCCTTCCTTGTTGTTTGGCGCTATTTTGCTCATGATGGACAACCAACTAGCCCGCCAGCTCATCTTATATAATATATTAGAATATAAAAGTAGCATGTTGTGTTCATTTATTAATTGAAATATATAACTGGTGTACTCACAGACGATTCCTTCATCGAATATGAGGATGATGAAAACTATAGTGGAAGCGAAGATGAAACGTGTGAAGAGGAGGATGAGGAAGCCATGGATGAAAACTCAGATGACCTATCAAGCACCATTTCAAAAATACCAGAACTACCCAAGTGTATAATCCCTAACTTTGGACTTCCTGGAAATCTCAGGCAACGGGAAGTAGATGTGCTTAATCAGGATCAGTGTACTAATCAAATGAACTGCACAGTTCCCGACCAATATGTTTGCGTAAACGGAGGACCATGCCATGTGAGTAATGAGTACACCATTCAATTGCGACTACGTAAACAAAAACAGACATAATAAATTTTATTTGGTATTGATTTTGTGTTAATGTTTATATAATTGCTGGGGGCTAAGAGAAACTTCACTCATGTGCTATATTATCTCCGGCCAGTGGCAAAGAACTTCATTTGTGCCAATTTCAGTCCTCAATAGTTTAAACCTTAACAGAAATATAAGTCGACATCTAAAAATAGACAGTGAGATATGCTTTCGATCTATTTTGCACGTTCTATTAAACTGGGTGTTTCTGCGAAGTTTTTAATACATTCATGAAACAGGGTATTTGAGTAAAACGAACACTTTTTGAGAACAAACTGTCAGCCACGGCAGACGTCAGTAATTGCAACACATACTAATTAGCGGTATAATTTTTTGCATTTACCAATTAACTTTTTTTAGCGAAAATAAACATATGCTTTTACTTAGAAACTTTAGGAGCATCATCGAAAACCCCTAAGTCGGTCAAGTTTAGGACACCTTGCCACTGGCGCAGCTGACGCAAGGCGGGAGATGCAAAGGCGCGGGAAAGATGAAAAGCTAAAGGAAGGAAATCGTTATAACACTTCCAACCTTTTTCAAAACAATATCTTCGACAAAAAGTATATTTTACGGAAGCAGTAATTAATTGTTCAAGCATTTACTGCGTGTTTATAATTTGTTTCTCGTACGTATTTATCCTCTCTTGAATAAAAAGTAACCCGACAACCTGCAAGCCGGCGCAGCATTTACTGTACTGCTGCAAGAAAATTGCGTACCTGTTACGCTTGGTGAACTCACATTTGTGATCTCAATTAGAAAAGCAATAAAGAAGCCTTTCAGGCAATGATTTTTGGCTTTTCTTTCTCAGGGAGACAGCGGTGGGCCCCTGATGTACGAAGAAAACGGCCGTTGGTTTCTTGTTGGTGTGGTTTCTGACGGGCCCGAAGACTGCATTCACCCTCCGAAACCTACTCTCTTTGTAAAGGTCTCGCACTTTGTGAATTCGCTTATTTCTCTTGCCACGAAATCTGGAAGCGAGAATAGCAGAAAAGCCACGTGTGCCACGGAGCAAGATCGTAAAAAATGTGTAGAGGAGTTTTATAAAGCCCACAACCGGACAGTTGGCTACTCCAGTAGAATCGACGCACTTGCTGGCTTGAAGAGAAGGTTGTCACGTCAAGTTCGCTCGCCAGACTTCCCGAGCAAATCAGATATCCAAAGCGCCTGGCGGTCGTAAGGAATGGCCGTGATAGTTCGTTCGAAAACTGGCGATTAAAATTGCCAGTGTGATTAGAGTGGATTTTTAATGGATTCCTCTTCGAGTTAATAAAAGAGCGAAACACTTCCTGCTCCTATTGTGTTTTATTGCTTACATTGATAATCTTCATAGTATGGTGCATAAATGCGTGAATACATTTGACGGAAACTATGTTTTTATACTTTTCCCGTGATGTAAAGTAAAATGTATCACATTTTCTTTTTTTTATGCTGAGGAGTCGCCCATTCAAGTTTTGTTATTACTTCAGTGTCCACAAAATTAATTCCGAACGCTAATTGGAATTACCTCTCCCAAAATTGTGAGCGGAGAATAGCAGTTACTGTTAGCAATAACTGCTGACAGATAGTTTGCAGAATGTCTAAGTTACTAATATGCAAGTAAGGCGAAATTCCAGGAGATATCTTTAAATACGGTTTTTTTTAGAAAGGGATAACTATCCCCTAAAGTTATGGTAATATGTTAACTTACGTCAAGCGAAGTTGAGAAGTCTCATGACGCCACGGGGTTACCTCAGTTACGTCATACCATATTGCAATGTACTAGAATACGGGTTAGTGTTGGGACAGGAACGGCTCGCGTGATGCGTGTGGTGTAGATCGCGATAGGTGTCGACACCGGCGCATCGGCAGTAGGGTCAGTACGGTGATGGTTGTGCGCGTGCACCGCGTGAGCGTGCACGTACGGCGGCACGTGCGCACTGCAGCGATTTTCTGCTGCCTTGTCGACTGCAGAGCCACGATTGTTGTCTTAACGCTCAGCCTCACAAGCTTCCATTATCGAGTCGCGCGGGTCCAAACACTACCGCGTATTATAGTACACTGACACCATATCTTGTGATCTGATGTTACGCGACTTGACGTCACGTGACGTCACGGTGCCACTTAACAACATGCATGGTAGCGTGACTTTACGCGCCACCATGACTTGACACCGTTACGTCACGTGAGCTGACTTGACGGTTCGTTGTTACGTTACGTGTTCACGTGACGTGACGTGATGTTACACTACGGCTTGACTGCCAACGACTCACACTGTTTGTGCTGACATGGTGTGCAATGTGGTATGAAGGGATGGAAAAAGAGACGGACATAGCAGTTCTGGAAATATTCGGTTTCTTTATAAATATAATCTGACTGTGTCGTTCTTGTTTATTTCTCAGTATATTTTGTTTTGCTTTTTATTTAAAACCAATATTTTTGGCGTTTGTGTGAGTAGCTATACCTATAAAAGTTTACCGGGCATTTTCGCCCATATGTGCGGCATCTCCATTCAGCCGAAGGCTATATATTGTTTTTCAGTTGCTTGTCTTTTTCTGAACTTGGTCCACAAGGCCCAATCGCAAAGCAGACCAAACATTGGTCTGCTTTGCGATTGGGCCTTGTGGACCAAGTTCAGAAAAAGACAAGCAACTGAAAGGATCGTCGTACGTTAGGCCTCCCCCGGCCTAACGTACGACGATCCCGGAGAAAGCTCAGAAATCGACAAGAAAATTAGTCACAAAGCCAAACAATGAAGACCGGCGCCAGAAAAGTTATTATTTTCTTTTTGTTAACACAAATTTTGTAAAAATAAATTCGGCGTAGTTTGGCCTTTTTCTATCGGTGCACATAAAAACAAACTAAAGAGAAGGTTTAAAGCCGAAAAAAGTGGTTGTATGCATGTACAGAACGTAAGGAGGATGTGTGTGCGGCTACTATACCCTCCTCTTTAAAGGCGAAATTCGGAAATTGCAGTTCAGCGATTAAACTGAAGTTTTTACCAAACCTTCCAGGGAAATGAGCGCTTTCTAAAAAAGCCTATATGTCCGAAATGCCGGTTAGGCAGTTCTAGCATAGCGTTAGCACATGCTAGTTCGGCCGATGGGCACCGCAACGCTCCTTCCGTGCGCAGTGAGTTCAAAGTTGCTGGGCGGTCTGCCGGTAGCTTTTCCGCTCTGCACGTCAACGCTGTGCTTAATTTTGCCTAGAAATTATCTTTAGTATAGGGAAAGTATTCATTGGCGGTGTGTTCGCGACTTCTGAGTGCATAATGATAACAAGGTTCCACAGTCATTTTGCAGCGTGGTCTCCATATAATCAAAATAGCAGGCCCTAGGAGCCTTCTAATGTAAGCCCTTAATATGGGCTTCCAGAGTCACCGACTGGACCGGCATCAGTTGTAGTAAAAGTGTGCACGATCAGTCCAATAATCAATTAATACGAAAACATGTGTTTCCGATAAGAACACATGTTTCTGATATCGATTGTTTTCTGATATTCTACCTTCGGGTATCTATAGTTTCCGATATCGATTTTATCGAAGCGAATATCCAACTGGCTAGCTCCTCGCGCGTTGCTAGGTGTCACGTAGCAGCGACCTTACTGCCTATCCTATCCTAACCTCTTCGAATATCAGAAACATGTGTTTCTGATATCAGATATCAGACGCAGGTGTTTCTAATACGGAAGATATCACAAAGATGTGTTTCTAATATCCGGGGCTATCAGAAACTTCTGTGTATGATATCTTCAGAAATCTGAAACATCGGTTTCTGATATCTGAAAAGAAATTCTTATTTGCGAGAATCCATAATTGAGCAGAATATTGATCATCGACCGATGATCGATCTTGATCGACTTATGGTCGACCCATGGCAAGTCACCAGTGTCTGTGACCTTTTGTCACGTGACATCTGCGAATTTTAATATTCCCCAGGAAACACTTTTGGCTCTTGTCTCTCGGCTTGCGTCAAACATTCGACCTTATACATTCAGTAGTACGTCGGGGTACCTCCCCGCCAAGGACTCTTTTTTTTCTATGTTGTCAGAGTTGGACAGTTAAACCAATCTGAACACTAAAAACACAACCCGCGCCGCACTTTCTACAAGCGGAGTAAAATGATAAAGTTTACGAATCGCTTTCAGCTTCTCGAAGATCTCCTGTCATTCTGTGTGCGAATATATTTTCTCGTACACAGGTATAATCCTGTTTACACTAGCGATTGGGTGACCAGACACCCCGTTTTGGCCGGGACAGACCCGTTTTGGAGGTCCGCTTTTGCCGTCCCGTCTTTTTGTCCCCGTAAAAAATCAAGTCCCGTTTTCGCAGGAGTGCATGGGTTTGAAATTGGCACCAAACAAATTGAAGCAAACCGAAACTATGCCTACTCGTTACAAGTATATTTTACAAAACTAAACGTAGGTACTTTAAAATATTTACCCAGAGAGTAAAACTGAGAACTGTTCTCGCCCACATACACTTTTTCTCTCGCGAAGACGCGTGTGTAGAAATATTTTTTTTTAGTTACTGGATATAGCACGCATGTAGAATCTCGGTTGGCAACACCACATGATTTTTCGAAAATGGCAAAGAAACGCACGTGTGTGTTCAACGAAGATCCTCGCAATGAGTATACGTTTCTAAGTTCAACAGAATGTAACATCAGAGTTCTTTGTCGAAGCTGTGGAACGTGTTTTCCTCTTGCGAACAGAGGCCGTAGCGACATCAGCCAGCACATCAGAACTCAGAAGCACAAGAACGCGTAGACGACCAAGTCCTATCTCAATCTTTAGTAGGCCCCCACTGGGATGTCCCGTTTTCTACCTTGAAGAATATGGTCACCCTAATTATCGACGTAGTAGAGGCGTACCGGGCGGGCATCCAGGTCAGCATGGCGGACCGCCATCCGGGTTTTCCATATGGCATGTTGACCCAGTAGCATCACATGGTCGTATGGGAAGAGATTGTTCTCTACCGATGAGAACCGGTTTCCTCGAGCCGCTAGTGGCAAGACTTTCTTAAGCGTGCGATGGAGCACGTCCCAAAACAGGATGGGGTCCTAACAGTCAAGGAACACTTGTTTCACAACCTCCGGTGTCTTGCAGAGACAACAATCCTCACCCCACGGTACAAACATGCCGTTTCTGGCCAAACCCGCCCCGGATGAAAGTGTCTGTGGCGTGGAAAGTGCGTGGACTCGCCGCTCTATGACGCTATGTCAAAGTCAAATTAGAGTTTGCGATACTTCTACAAGGTGGCACTTGCGATGTACTTGTGGGAAAGTGTTGGGACACGCCACTGAATGGGGCTATGTGCAGTTTCCAATATTTGGTGATATTCTTACAACGTTTCGCTTGAGATGTACTCGTAAGAAAGTGTGGGGACACGCCGCTGGATGTCGCCATGTACAGTTTGGAATAGTTGTTGATATTCCTACAAGGTGTCGTTTGAGATGTACTCAATGGGAAAATGTGGGCACACGCCGCTGGGTGTTGCCATGTCCAGTTTGGAAAAGGTTGTGATATTCCAACAATATGTCGCTTTTTCAGTGCATAGCACAAACGGGCGAGCGGACGGACTGGTTGACCAATTTTGGGGATTAGGGGGCTCAGTTGTTGAGCATTCCGTACATTAAAACGTGTTGTATGGATGCATCGATTGCATGAAGGTTGTCTGTGGGGCTACTGTAGCATTAAGAAGGGATTTGGGTAGTAAATTGCTACCAATAATCTGAAGTTCTTATTGTGCCTCTCAAGGTGGTGGTCGCTTGGATATAGTGGAGAGAGAAGCCGAGCTTGAGCTCATTACATCGGAGTCTGGAGCGCCTGCTGCGCTCCATGTGTGACCAAGCTGTCGTTTGTTCACTCAGTCAATGACTGTTCCTTTGTCCCCCGTCCAGAAACAGGTGGGTCATATGTCCTTAACGTTGGTGTCATATTAATTTTTAAACAGACGCACGTAGGGTTGCTCTCAAGAAGTTCCGAACGAACTCCTCGTGTTTTGTAATACATATAAAATTACTTAAAAAAAGCAATCGGTTTTTGAGTTTAAAAAAAAAAATCTTAAGTAACATTCAATATTTCCTTTGCTTCCATGTGATGAAAACCCAGTGATCTTTCAAATATAAAATCTATCCCTCCTTCCCCTTTTCCCCTTAAGACGATGGCTTTCTAGAAACTGTTATTTCCTACCTATGTTTAACTCTAGGCATAGCTGTTGCTGACATTTACTCGAAGTGCTGCGCGTTAAGCTACGGCGGTTGCTCGAAATGGCAATAGGCGAACAACCAAAATAAGAAAAATCATCTTAAGGGAAAATCCTCCCCAACCACAAGTGAAGCAGCAAAATGTGATTACTTTCCTTGTCTAGAAACATTCCGCATTTCACGGTCTATAAGTCGGACCCTCATATAAACGCCTGTTCTAAGAATAAAAGTGTGTATATAAGCCGCACATTTGAGTAAGTTTATCCTAAGTATTTTTACGGTCGGCACGGCGGAACTACATTGGACCGGCCGTATATGTGTATTATGGTCGCAAGATATGTTCAAACGAAAGCAAGTTACAATGATGCCGTCGAATCGAACAGGAAACAAAACCTTTGTGAGAAATTTCCACAGTTATGTTTCACACTAAGAAAAAAAAATGCATCCAAGTTGCACCGTTGGATAAGACTCACCTAGGTACGCCTTATTCGACAACTTTTACATCGAGAAGACAGTACATATGGTTTTCTCTAAAGGGCGATTTAATTTTTGCGTTTACTTAATTTGAAGCCAGAGCATTTTATGTTGCTTAGTTCCAGAACTACGTTGGGTTACGCGTCTGGGATATTCAATCGCAAATCACTTGGAGCTCGTTGGAGCCACAATATTTCAGCGTCCACATTGTTGTATATTGACGCTGCATTTCTTATCCCTATCGCCTGTCAACCACGCAAGCCACAATGGCGCGTATCACGTGTTCGTTATAAGATAAATGGACAGTGCGTCAATAAACGTATGTTCCTTTCCATCCTGGCGTCCGGCTGATATACAACACACATCATCCCTGAAAACGTAGCTTCGATTAATGCAGAAATGGCGTTAAAATACAGGGATTCTCTTTTTCTTCCAATATCAACGTAGGCGGGGATTCACCTCGCATGCGCTCTCGTGCGACAACAGCGACCCGCAGACGCGCTCGTTGCGTCGTCGTCATCGTCGTCGTGTCGTCTGCTCGTTCACGGCCGTTTTTAAACTGCACCCGTGTTCTAAAATAACGCAAGTCCCCATGTCAAAGTGGCACGCACAATATCCTAGCGTTCAAGAAGCTCCCTGCTTGTCATATTTCAATGCAAGATCTACATTTGGCAAACGCAGAGCGTAACGTATGTCCGGCTTCAAGCCAGGACCTCCGCAAGGCCGCTTTTTTGCAAGCGGTTTGGAAATTTTAGTGCTGCTTCGGGTATATTTGTGTCCTTACTGCAATAGAGTGAACGATGTTACTTGTTTGATGTATTGAATATTCTATTAATTTTAAATGTCTTTGGATTGTCATGGCTTATTGTCCTCAACGAGCTGTCTTCACTGCTTTCTTGCCGGGGAGACGAGAGCATTGTATATGCTTGAAATTAAATTTGCACATTGAACTTTAAAGTGCAGCGTTGTTGAGGAAAACTTTGGGAATTCCCGAGTGTGCGTGTCTATGGCCGCATTTTGCCCGAAGTATGAAATCGCCTATAGAAGAGCGCACATGTGTTTCATTCTTATCTTGGAAAATGTCAGAAGTCAATAAAGTGGGTTGTAGGGCTTACATTTTTCACAGAATATGTGAAACCAAGAATTCTAAAGGAATTGCCTTTTGAGCAAAAACCCCTTTTTTTCTGCCGAGAAAACAAGTTTAGCTAGAATAAATCAGTTTAAAAAGAAATGTAAAACTGCAATTTAATTGATGCTAACCCGAACCGCGAGAAACAGAGACTCATCTGATTTCGCCAATTTGTGGTGACTCCAACCGTAATTGTTTTTTTTTTTTTTTATGGTTTGCGTTTTCTGCTATGTAAAATTTAAAGTAGTTAATTACAAGGGCGTTTCTTTCTCATGTTCCGCGCAGACAAAAGTTGGGTTTTGTTGCTCTTCAGGAGCCAATCGAATCGTTATAGAACCATCGGGCTGGAAAGAAACAGCGAACGGGGGAGCGCGTGTCCTTCGATACATGCTGCGCTATCCATATACGTTTCACACCCAGTTCAAAGGCAGCCGACGCTAGGACCTGATGGAGTCAACCAAGGAGTTCCAAGAGTGACGAATCTCGGCAATGCCATTTTGGGCGTTTCCTCAAACCAACTAAACCAATCACGCAAAAACAAAAAGCTTAATGAAACGTTTTAGATGTAAAAACATTTCTTGGTTGAATGAACGCATATGATCAAATAATATTGTATTATTATACACGAAGCATACAAGAGTATATAAGAAGTTATAAAAGACTGATACGAAGTTTTTTATAACTTATCTTATAATATAATATTATTCTTTTATGTTTTTATTTGGTTCTAATATGCTATTATTTTATTACATATGTTTATTAGACAAACAAAATATTTCTTATACATAAAACGTTTTTACTAGGGAATCGCTGAATCACAGGGCATTCACTATGCATGATTCGCTTAGCCGCTGATACTATCACCGGCAAAAGCGCTCGTGTAGAGGGAAGACTACAAGCGCCAAGACGACGCGCTTTTGGAGCTGCTTTCTAGGCTCAATGGCGTCGTGGCGTCTTCTGCGATCAGATTTCGGAGAAAACGGAGAATAGGAGTCTCTAGCTCCTGGTAATACAAGAAAGTGAAGAGGAAGGCTGCGCTGCTCTGCGGCCTGCGTAGAATGCAGCCTCGAAGCACCCTCGTCCACTGCCCAGTTGTATCAGCTGGAGCCTACGAGCTTTTAGGTAGCCCAGCCCGTATCCAAGGCGCTGAGCTTCACCGTTGGCGTCGTTTCATTCGTAGCCAGAATAGGGAGTTTCAGAATAGGGGACGCCAACTCTTCAGGTCCTTGGAGCAGCTTCGGGGTCCATCGCATTGCGCATGCGCGAAACATCGTCGCTTTGCGCAGTATGGCGTACTAATCTGCTCGGGGAGATTCAAACCGCTGGAGCCCCTTATCCTGAAACTCTCCCGTAGAAAATTTTAGAATAGCGTCGCCGCCCTGTGTATGCTTCGAATCCAAATCTCGTACTGCAACGACGTCTTTGCTCAAGCAAAAAGGTTTGAAATGATTATGTCGCTGAAACTGCTAAAAAGGCCAGCCGAACTTTGAATTTTCGTATTCGAAATTTACGCGGTGCTCCACAGAAGCTAAGGGAGACAGCCTACTGCTTTTTGGTTAGACCAACGCTGGAGTACGCATGCGTTTTGTGGGATCCGCACCAAAAGTACCTTGCAGATAAGTTAGAGAAACTTCAAAACCGTGCGGCGAGATTCGTAACAGGACATTATAGTAGAAACAAGAGCGTTAAAGATATTAAAAATGCACTTGGTTGGGAAACTTTCTTGTTTAGACGCAACGATTTTCGATTAAGGTTCCTGCTCGCAATTTTTAACGATTTGACAGGTATCAATAAAAGCAAATACATAGAATTACCTAATTATATTTCAAATCGTGTGGATTATTCCAGAAATACGAGGGAATTTTCTGCAGAACAGATTATAAGAAGTTTTCATTTTTTTACTACACACAATCGCTCAGTGGAATCTGTTGCCCGAGTCTTTTTTTTAGTTAGTTATGATGACGCGGGATTATTTACCTCAGGAAATGATTTGTATTTTTAATCTTGTTAATTATGTTTATCGCTTATGTATTCTGTCTTGACAGATACTTAAGTGTTCTGTATTTTAGTACTTTATTGAGCGTCCATAGGCTGTACCTGCTATATTGCCAAAGTTTCGCCGTTGCAGGTTTTTTCTTTTTTTAAATATGTATCTTAGGAAACTCGTTACTATATTCCGATTCACCCTAAATCGTACCGCAACCGGCGCTGCGATTTGTGCGTTTGTTATCCCACCTAAACCAAACACGCACGATAAATGGCCCATGATCACGCGATTCTTTTATGTACGCGATTGGCTCCGCCCATGGAGGTTGGAAGCTTGTGGAGGCGACATGACGCCAGCAGGGGTGAAGCCAGAAGTGTGGAGGGACACGCCCCCAACGATGACCACAACCACGGCCTGAGAGAGAGAGAACATACAAAACTGGCGAACGCTGTGACGGTGCGCTTTTGGCGGTGCTTGATGGTCCTGGTCGCATCGTAGCGTCGGGTGCGATCAAACTTAATGTGAAACGGAGTATACGTCCCTCGTGGCGAATATCGCGCCACATGCGCGCGTGTAACGTACATACCCGTCAACAAGGGGTGCGGAGATGCGCGAAGAGGCATTCTAGAAAACGAAGATTGAGAATATAATTGTGAACTTTTATTTTGTGACTTTTCTCAAAAGACTCCAGGTGCACTCTCCAGTTCCTCGCAACGAGTATCGCTCTGCCTGTCATGGGAGGCGCGATCGCTACTTAGGCGGAAAAGAATTGGGTCAGAAGTTAAGGGCTGCCTTTTATTCGAAGAGCGCAGCGTATGTTTCTCTCTAAAACTTTTCAATTTTTATTTATTATATAAAGACAAGAATTTCGCGCCATCATACTGACACTTTCCAAATTGTACCTCAGTGCGAACCGATCACCCCCACATATTTTGATCCTATGTCGCTAGGACAAACCCTTTTAAACAAGCGTTTTTGTTTTGTGCGTATTGTACAGAAGTGGAATTCATTAGCAGCGGCAGTGGTGTGCCGCGAGAATACTAATTTACTTTCTTTTTTATAATGAATTTCATATATAATTTGTAGCGCCCTTCCGGGAAACAGTTAAAGCAGAAGGCTAAATAAATTTCAACTATGCATTCAATACGTTGAAAAATTTAGCAACAAACAATAGACAAAAATAAACAAACATTTGCAGGTGGCGGCAAACTCGGCAGACATGTAGAAGGTTTTTTTCTGAACATTTTACAGTGGATTTGAGTTTCTGACAAGACAAAAGAGCTGGTTGCTTGCTACTCAAGCGTAGGTTTCAAATAACCACGTGACAAGCCGGCAGGTGTCAGTTTGACCCGTGCTCAAAGGCGAACTTTGCAGTCTCTACCACCTACAAGCAACTGGGAGTGTGCGAAGCCTGCTAGGAATGGAAAAGAACAGCGTGGAATCGATTGCTCTAACATTACAAAGAGGGCCCGGATGTCGTAATATTTCCTAGCAATATGAAGGCTATGAATGACGCACTGATATTCGATTTGAACCATTAGTCGCACGCCTCATGAACCACAGTTCGTACACAACAAATTCGCAATAATGTATTTTCTGTGCCATCTACCCGAGGTCAGTCCAGGGCACATATTAAACCCGGTTGCTGCGTCCACTCTCGGTTCGAAAATGCCTTAAAAGGTGAGAACAGAAATTTGTTCAAAACTGGAATCACAAATATTGTGACGAACTACTTTATTGTGTAATCAGTTTCTCTCTACTTCACGAACCCGTTGACAGAACTCATTTTGATTTTCAATATCGATAGATCACACTCTTTTCCACCCACCTTTAAAAGGACACTAACAGCGCTTAAAAATGTTTCTGTTTATTTATTCGACAGGCGATTTACTGAGGTGTCAGGAGTCTGCCAATCAAAATTTTGCTGCAGAGTCACGTATTCTTTTCAAATAAAACAAATTAATTGCTCGAAACCGAAACCATAACATGAGCACGAAGGCCCGTGACCGGAAATCATGCAGCTACACCAGACCGCGTGTTTCGTTTTCCTTCTCCGTTCTTCCGGCGAGTGAATCAACGCGGAAGTTGCGTGCACCGTTTGTCGTAGACCTTCAAGCGTTTTTCTGCGCTTAAATTTCGATTGGCCGGTACCACGAATGACAGTTCCGAAGTAGCGGCCCCGCGTCCGTCGCAATGTTGGTTCGTCGTGCAGCACCATCGCGTCGTCCAGCCCGTGGCACGTCGCCATATTGAGAATGACATGCACATGTACTTCCTGTGATTTGTGAAACATATTATTAAATCAACGTATTATTGAAGGCCTCAAAGATAAAATTCATGTATTGTTGCTATTTTTAAGATTGATTGTGCGTCTTGGACGGCCTACAACTTTGAATATATTTGGTTTCCATAGTTTGAACGCCAAATGACCATCGAAAAGAGAGAAGAGTGTCTGAAACGGGCCAATTCTTGAGCGGCTGTTTTCGGGCAGAAAGAAAACCAATTTCGAGCCGCACATTGTGTTCTAAGCGGCTGGGCTCTTCTGAGTCATGTTCAAATAAAAACCTCGGCGAGATAAATATCACTTAAGACAAAAAACTCTCCGAACTTTTTGATTCTCACTGATGTGTTCCGCTAACACGTTTGAACCAAAGATATGAGGACTAGCTAAATAAAGCTCATTGCTCAAGCTTATTGTTTGTAACACAATTTCTTACGAGACAACATTCATATGCACCTTTATTGTTGAACATTACTCCCCTTCATCGAAATGCAATTGCCCACCGTTGATGATCGGTCCGAGATATTCACGGTCTGCCACTAACAAGGCAATTAAAGCCAGAGGGGAACTCGCCTGCAGCGCGTGTGACCGCGTGCAGCGGTCGCACGGGCTGCAGACGAAGCCGAAGCGGTTGTGGCTGATGCATCGGTGCTACCCGGCGTTGGACGCCCCCAATTATATCACTGTTGTAAACGGCGATCTTCATACTGAAAAAAAGTGACCACACAGGGGAGTTGGTAAAAAGTTATGATAACTTAACCCGAGACATAAAAGAGGAAAGTATGACCCAAAACATCTCCGAGCTCAAATCTATATATATGTTGTCCCTTTTCTTTATGTCTTCTTTTTCTTTCTTTTATTTTTGTCTTGTTTTTGGTTAAGTTATGTGAGCTTGATTCGCTTTTGGCGCTCCTGGCCGGCATGATTAAGTCTTAATGTGAAAGAATTGAATTGTATGATTGCGAGACTAAGCCTGTAAAGGCGATGCAAAATATTATGCCGATGCTTCAAGTAAAAATGTTTATTGTTAACAGTTGACAACAAGATAAAAAAATCACTACAAGGTCCTCAACCTGAGTGTCATATATATATATATATATATATATATATATATATATATATATATTGTTAGGGTGATGCTGTCGGCAGCAGAAAAGACAGTACAGTACACGATGATAGAACAAACAAAGGATTTATGGAGGCCAAGCCGGCCCGTGGGGCCTGGCGCGGGATGGTTGTGCGCGCCCCTGCCCCGCCGTCGTCTTCACCTTCCTAACAGTACTCCCTCCGACGAAAACGGCCGAACCGGCTGGTGAATAAATGAACAGATGAAGCACACTTACAACGCCACACACACAGCAGAACAAAGGACGGCTGCCGACAGCGAGGGTGAGGATGAAGATGGAGACGTTGAATTTCGGCCTCTTCCGCAGCGTCACAGACCTCTGCACCAGCCACACGACGGCACGGTCAGGGCTGGGAGACTCACGTCACTGAGAAGCTTCGGAACGTCGGGGGCTGAGGACAGGGGCGGGGGATAGTCTGTCGGCTTCGTCTGATGCGGCTTCGTGTGATGCGGCTTCTCATGGCGTCTGGGCTGGGGCTGGGCGACGGATCCATGGGCTGGTGGTTGGTCTGCTGCTGCGGATGACTGCCTCAACGAGGCGGGTTGACAGGACCAAAGCGGCGCCGATGTATAATGTAAGGGATGAGTATGGCTCCGCACCTCCACCATACTGTTAGGGTGATGCTGTCGGCAACAGAGAAGACAGTACAGTTCATGGTGATAGAACAAACAAAGGATTTATGAAGGCCGAGCCGGCCCGTGGGGCCTGGGCCGAATGGTCGTGCGCGCCACTGCCCCGTCGTCGACTTCCCCTACCTAACAATATATATATATATATATATATATATATATATATATATATATATATTTGTGTTTGTGTGTGTTTGTGTGTGCGTGTGTTTGTGTGTGTGTGTATGTTTGTGTGTGTGCGCGTGTGTGTTTGTGATTGTGCGTGTGCTTGTATTTGTGCGTGTGTTTGTGCTTGTGCGTGTGTTTGTGTTTGCGCGTGTGTTTGTGTTTGTGCGTGTTTGTGCTTGTGCGTGTGTTTGTGTTTGTGCGTGTTTGTGCTTGTGCGTGTTTGTGTTTGTGCGTGTTTGTGCGCGTGTGTGCGTATTTGTGCGCGTGTGTGCGCGTGTGTGTGCGCTTGTGCGTGCTTGTGCGTGCGTGCGTGCGTGCTTGTGCGTGCGTGTGCGTGTGCGCGTGCGTGCGTGCGTATGTGTGTGAGCGTGCGTGTGCGCGTGCGCGTGTGTGTGTGTGTGTGTGTGCGTGTGTGTGTGTGTGTGTGTGTGTGTGTGTGTGTGTGTGTGTGTGTGTGAAATGAATTTAGCAGGACAACCAGAAAAAACTTCAATACGTTGCACCGATTTTTAATTAACATGGTGCCAGTAAAATATGTACATTAGCAGCATCTCTTAAATTTAACAGGAGTGTTATAAATATATTCTGGAATGTTGATAAAGCGAGTATGCAGAACAAGAAACAACTGCTATATATGTTTGCTTTCAACAATCTCCCAAGTACGGAATTTTGCTTTCGATCTTGTTAATGTCATTTTCAAATGCATTACAGTGATGTCTCGTTAATATGGACGCCTCAGTTCCCCAAAAAATCGTCCATAATGCGAGTTGTCCATATTAACGAGACAAAACTGCATGTATTTTCCCAGTTTGTCTCCGAAACTGGTGTCCATATAGTGGGGTATTCATATTAACGGGGTCCATATTAACGAGACATGACTGTACTTAGTTAGTTTTGTCGCTGTAGCTAAAGTCTCGACCTCGGCTTTATCAATAAAGTGACACGAAGTTGCAGATGCCCGTTGGGGTAACACAAGTGGCTCCAAGTCGTGCTTTACAAAACTAGTACCGAAATACAGTCTATCTTTCATGGTTGGAAAGGTCCTCGTTTACCTTATTGACTTAGACATATATGTTCTACTGATGTCGGAGCTACCTCAATCCGGTTTGAGCTTTGCAATGACGGAAAAGTAATACCGCGGTTGCAAGTTTGGTTTTTCCCAACTCTGAGTTTTTTTGCAAGTTCAAGTTTAAGTTCAAAAACAACAAAAACAACCAAGATTGTGTTGACTGTATTGGTGTGAGGCTACGATGGTGTGGGCTAAGTGTCTACCGCTAAAGGGTATTTCATCTTGCATCATTGCGCCGAAACAATTAATAAAGTGTCCTTAGAAACAAATGGCACGACGGCCTAGCTCTTCGCCCGCGCTGTGCAACCAAACTGAAAAAAAAAACAATATGAAGTTGCTGCATCAGAGACACTGTCAGCGACACCACTCTGGAAATACCTTGAAACTCAATATTGAGAAAGCTGACCCTGTCAAGACGGCCGCGCGTACAGTGTCACCAGACCTTCATGCAAGTTCGCAAATTGTCTATTACATCAACTATTCTACCGGCTCTGTTCTGTTACAAATTGCCCGAGCCTATGCATCGTCCACACTCTTGCCGCAAACCAAATTTCCAAACAAAGAACAAAATCTAGTTGTTCACTTTTTTTTTGCTGCCCGCCGTGCCCGCCCAGCTATAGTCACAGACAAGTTTAGAAAGGCAGGGAAGTTCTTCTGTTCGCCTGCTCTCAGCGCGAGCTTGCTATCGTCGATAACTTTATGGCGGCTTGAAAGCCTCGAGCGTGCACACGCGCAGCCAAAGCAAAACGACAGGCCACCAGCCCGTCTTGGAGACCGTGGAACCGAAAAAGTAGCCTTGCCCTTCACATCTAATCAGTGACTATAGCGCTCTTAAGAAAATTTTAGAGGTAGCCTGCGTAGACTAACCTTTCGTTATGACTATCGATCGCCTAATCGCATCTTGGCGCTTTGCTCTTTTTATAAATTATAATGCACGCGCCAATTCCATGTTTCATGAAACATGAAGAACTTTATTCCGCCTTCATACAGAGCTATTTTTCTTTTTTTAATTTTGCATATTAACACAGACTGTATACATGATAAAGGCGGCATATTATTAGTTTTTAAATCGTTTTATCAAAACGATTATCGTCAAAATAATAAAAAAATTACAGATTCGGGAGGTTTTAAAGCATATTGCGTTATAAGGCTGTATAAGGCGTTATAAGAGTGGGCACGGCGAAAATGCTACGACAATGACGCCTAACATACCGCTCCTGTTTGCTCTGCCGTTTCTTCTCATGGCGAGTGACAGTGGCCTTCCATCCTTCTACCCGACAGCGACCAACGCAACGCCCGTGACGACGCAGGCAGCACCGCTGATTACCTTGGCCGCCCCCCTCGGTGGCGATGAATTCAACGCTGGAGCGATACCAGGATTTCTGCCGCCAGTGTCGCCTGACACGCAAGCCCTACCAGCGTCGACATCAAGCACACTGCCTTCAAAAGCCTTCTCGCAGGCCTTTTCGACTAGTGGGCACGGCGAAAATGCTACGACAATGACGCCTAACATACAGCTCCTGTTTGCTCTGCAGGTTAGTAGGCAAAACGTTTCTTACTCCGTTAGGGGTAGTTACGTTTGTCTTGTTTTGCCGTGCCCACGGATGTGTCTGAAGCGGTTTCTTGACTTGTTGTTACTTCTTAGTGGAGACGTAGAGCGTAACCCTGGTCCCATGTCTAAAACTGAAGCCGAGGCACTAGCGAAAATAGAGTCGCTTGTCAGCGAAATGCATTCTGGCCAAGCAAGCCTGTTGATTCAGCTCAAAGAAATCAGTGACGAACAAACACGAACAAATGACT
Organism: Ixodes persulcatus; assembly: GCA_013358835.2. Taxonomy (NCBI): domain Eukaryota; kingdom Metazoa; phylum Arthropoda; class Arachnida; order Ixodida; family Ixodidae; genus Ixodes; species Ixodes persulcatus. The sequence goes on from JABSTQ010002746.1 coordinate 95,299, forward strand.
CGATAACCACTCTCACCGCGCGTGTTGAAATTATTGAAAGTGATCTCGCAAGTTGCATATCGAAAATGAACTTGACAGACGAACTTGAGGCGAAATTCGAGTCTGTACTTTCGGAATTGGCCATTCTCAAGCGACGTTCCGATGACGCAGAGTGTCGTTCCTGTCGATCCAACTTGCTTTTCTTTGGCATAGATGACTCGGCTAAGTAAACGTTGGCTCTATCTGAAAAGCTGGTTTTGGATGTGTGTTCAGATAAGCTTAACGTACAAATTGACCCTGCTACAATCGAACGGGCTCACCGCATTGGCAAGTTCGACACCAGAAAGAAAAAACCTATTGTTGTAACGTTTTCCTTCTTTAAACATAAGGATGCGGTGCTGGGGTCGTGCTACAAGTTATAAAATACGGGTGTTTCTATGCGCGAGGATTTTTCACAAAATGTTCAACTTGACAGAAAACGGCTGCATGAATTTGCTCGTACCCAGGAGGGTCGTTACAAACTTCGTGTCGACAAATTGTATATCGGCGATAGGCAATTTCTGTTCGACCATAATGCAAACGAAGTTTATAAAGCCGCCTCCTAACTAACTATACTTTGTCTCATCCTATGATGGACTAAAGGCCAAAGCCATGGGCCGCCAGGTCCAATTACGTTCCACGCTATACTATGACACGCTTAACATTGATAAGAAGGGGGGTGGGGGGACGAATAATGCTCGAACCCAAAACCGCCGCATCATTTCTCTAGCTTCGACGCTGCAAAGAGCCTATGTGTCGTGGTGTCGTGGCTTTCTTTGCGATGTAAAACTGTTGAGTAACTCAGTGCTCTTCGATTCGAACCACTGTCCACCCGCCCCCTTACCAGTGATCCGAGACGCGGGCACCGATACGTTCATCGAAGCGAGATGCCACACAATTTCTAAGGGGCTCGGGATTGGATCTGGCGGTCCGTAGCTTTGGCCTTTAGTCCATCTTAGGGTGAGACGAAGTATAGAGATAGCGCGATTGAATCTGTCCCCTCTGAGCTAAAAAAAAAACGCCGGTAAGCACACGCGTAGTTCCCTTTCTTTGCCAAATGAGATTTCAGTTCTTTTTACTAACATAAGAAGCGTAGTCCGTAACCGCGATGACCTGTCAATAGTTATTGATGCATCATCAAGCGATACTGTTGTTTTGACAGAAACGTGGCTTTTAAGGGTAGTCCGTGATAATGAAATTTTCGACTCTGTTAAATGCTACAATTTTTATCGGTGTGACAGAACAGATAGGCGTGGGGGAGGTGTTTTAATCGCAGTGAATAAAGCCATTGAATGTTATGACGTGAATAATGTTTCCCCGTTGGAGCTTGTTTGCGTACGCCTACAGTGCGCTTATAGAAATATTCTTTTGTGTGTTTGTCACCGTCCTCCCAACGCTCCTGCAAATTTTTGCTCGGATTTGCATGATGCTTTAAATATGATTTGTTCAAGGGTCCCCCTTGCACCCATGTTTTTACTAGGTGATTTTAATCTTCCCTTGATCAACTGGTCTGGACCGTTTTCCGCTGCATCTAGTAGCTCTTCGGATTACTCGGATTTTATCAGTCTCTGTTCTGATTTTTCTTTTTCCCAATGTGTAACTGAGCCTACTTGGATTACTGATGCGACGGCCAATGTGTTAGACCTTATTCTTACGACTGACCCTAATCTCGCTTCTTCTATAACTTACTTACCGGGCATTAGCGACCATGCTATTTTGAATTTCAGCCTGCAAGCTTCATCGCATGTTGCTAACAAATCTACCAAACACTTTCTCGATTATAGCAAAGCAAACTTCGGTGCAATAAATAATGAGTTGGCTTGCTTTCTTGATGAATTTTTTCCTGCGTTGTCAGAACGCACGATTGAGACTAATTGGAACATGTTTAAAAACAAAGTAAATTCTCTAATTAATTCATTCATTCCGTGTAGGAATATTGTATCTAACCACATGTCTCCCTGGTTTAATGTAACTCTTAAACGCCTTGCTAATAAGAAAAAACGCCTTTTCCGCGCTGCAAAGTTGTCTGCTCTCGCTGAGCGCTGGGAGCTTTATAAATCTGTTGTCAATGCTTATAAGGCAGCCATCAAGCAAGCAAAACTGACATTTTTTATGTTACCCTTCCTTCAATGTTAGCAATTAGCCCTAAACAATTTTGGAGTGTTATGAACGGTCCTAAAGGAATGACTGTATCGCTCACTGATGTTGGGGGTAGTGAAATTCCGAAAGCTCAATGTGCATCCATTCTGAACGACGTCTTTGTCAAGGCGTTTACTGATAATGATGGTTTAGGTTATCCTATTTTTCCAGATTATGCATTTTTTCCCATGGATCCGCTTGCTTTTGATTTCGACGGGATTGTAAAGTTGATCGATAATTTGAAAGTTTCTTCCTTGTGTGGTGTTGACAATATTACCGCTAAATTTCTTAAGAACACTAAACATTACATGTCAATTTTTCTTACAAACATTTTTGAGCAGTCACTCAACCTTGGTGTCTTACCGGATGATTGGAAAAAAGGAAAGGTGGTTCCACTTCACAAGACAGGTAACAAACATAATCCTCTTAATTACAGACCCATTTCGTTAACCAGCACCTCGTGTAAACTTTTAGAACACATTATTTATTCTCATTTAGTTAATTTCTGAGATTCAAATTCTTTCTTTTCACCCTCACAACATGGTTTTCGCAAATCTCTCTCTTGTGAGACTCAGCTTTTGTCTTTCACTAATGACCTACTTTCCATTCTTGACCGTGGCTCCCAGGTTGACTGTGTGTTTCTTGATTTCGCCAAAGCTTTTGACAAAATTTCTCATAAATTCTTACTTTTTAAACTTAGCAAACTTAACATTGGTCCTAATGTTTTGTCGTGGATTAAATGTTTCCTAACTAATCGATCTCAATATGTTTGTGCGAATGAAACTAATTCTTCCCTTCATCCTGTTACCTCTGGTTTCCCACAAGGTTCCATTTTAGGACCTCTTTTGTTCATTATTTATATAAATGACTTACCACTGTGTGTATCATCCTCAATAAGCTTATTTGTAGATGACTGTGTAATTTATCGTGAAATAACTAACGCTTCTGACGCAACACTATTTCAATGTGACCTGTGTGCTGTATCCGAATGGTGTAACTTATGGAAAATGACTCTTAACACTAACAAATGCAAATCCATGAGGGTTTCCCGTCGGAACACGTCCCCATCACCGTACTCAATTTCTAACAACCTACTGGAATCTGTGACGTCTTACAAATATCTTGGTGTTCACATTACTTCTAACGTTTCATGGAAATTACATACTGATCATATTATCGCTAACGCTAACTCTATGCTTGGATATCTGAAAAGAAACTTCTCTTTAGCCCCAATATCATTAAAATTGCTTCTGTACAAAACTCTGGTTCGATTAAATTTAGAGTACGCCTCGTCAATCTGGGACCCCGGGCATACAACGCTTGTGACTAACGTTGAAGCTGTTCAAAATAGTGGAGTACGTTTTATCTATTCTAACTATCATCGCACCGCTAGTGTATCATCTATGAAAACCTCATTGTCCCTGCCTCTTCTTTCCTTACGGCGAAAAATATCTCGTCTATGCCTTTTCTACAAAATTTATCACTTCAACGCTTCACTAACAGATAAGTTATTCCTTAACCCCGCATATATCCTTTCACGCATTGATCATCGTTTCAAGGTCGGCATTCCTCACTGTGAGACATCAGCATACAACGACTCCTTCATACCAAGAACGTCTTCTGAGTGGAACCACCTTCAAGCATCTTTAGCAGCTATCCCATCACATGATTTATTTAAAGAAGCGCTTACTAATCACTTTTGATAATATTTTGTCGAATTGATTGTGTTTTAATCACTGCCTTTTACGTTTGTATTTTCTTTCGAGTGAATTCTTATATGCCCCACCCCCTCTGTAATGCCCTATGGGCCCTGAGGGTATTGAAATAAATAAAAAATAAATGAATATAACAAGAACGATACGGTTTACCGACACACGTATGACGTGACCTTATGGCAACACATAAAAGTGGCGCCGCTTTACACCGTGACACGTGCCTTTGCAAATGTTCGAATGTCATCCCTACTGAGAAATAAATCTGTTCAAAATTCGAACAGGTTCATACCAGTACCTGTTGAACCACACGAATACCCGGTTCTAACCTTCACCCAGCGGTATAACCAAACGTCTTACCGGTTTGATCAAAGTGCTCACCGGTTTGGTGAAGCTGCTCACATATTTGATCAAACCGCTTTTTTGATTGGTCGAAGCAGTATGCGATACAGTCCACGTTGCTCAGAGCCCTGACAAACCGTTTTTAAACTGCCCACCCTCTTGGTCAAATCGGTGAGCTGTTCGATCAAACCAGTTAGGCGTTTCTTCAAGCGCGTTAGCTGCTAGGTGACACCTCGATCGGCGTTGTCGCCAGGGGAGGGAAAGGGAGAATAGGCCCGCTATCGGGTTCTCTGTTGTGACTTGAAGAAGTTCGGACGTGTGACCAATGATCGCTGCCGATCACCTCCGACTAGGCTCCCGGAAAGTTGTACAAGGTCGGCTATTTTCACCTTATCGTGACTGTACTCCCTTTTTCCTTCTGATGGACCGCAGGGGACGATACAAGCCATCTCAGCCAATCCAGCGCAGTAAACGTATCACGTAACTGAACGTCGCTGTGCCCATCCTTAGGGTCATATATGAAACTTCCATGGTTTTGGATTGGCTGCGATAGCTTGAATCGTCCGATGTTGTCCTTCGTAAGGAGAAATGGCGTACAATGTCTTATTTATCTCATGCTATCGAAGCAATGAACGCCTCGGGCGTCCCTTCACCTGTTTCTGTCCATGTGCGTACTTTCGAGAGTTGCGAACAGCGCGTGCTGCGAGAATTCGAAATCACTGTAGAGGCAAACACGATCAGGTGCCGGATGGCGGCTCCTTTGTCTGCCCCCCTCCCGCCCGGCTTCCTCTATCTCATTCAGACCTTCAAAATTAAAACCCGAAACAACGCCACTCCTCTCTGTAGTAATGTGAATTCTAGAATTAAACCTGGACAATGTAGCGCGTCTATTGATTATAGGTTTTTCAATTTCAACATTATGTTAATTTTTCTGCAGGGTTGTCAAGTTAGAAATGGTGTACCTCTGCAGTGTATTCTCCTGAGCGAGCTACTCTAATCAATAAGTCTGTCGAAGAAAGCGTCACATGCTCGGTATTTGTGTGTGCTGGGTCGACCCCTTTCAGATGGAATACATAGGGTCTAACGAAGCATTTTCCTTTGCACCTGAATAACCTATTAAAAATGATGCTGTATCGAAGGTATACGGGAGTGTGTATTGAACGGGTGCCGGTATCAATCTGGTGCTGGTATCATACCGGTATACATATCCCATTTTAACGTATGACGTGAACGGGTGGAAGAGTTTGCAACCCGTCAAAATTTTAAACACGATGTCAGGTTACAGTCTGACCTTAGCGTTAATTCAGCGCTTTATAATAGGAGGTATTCACATGTCGTAAACAGCACAAACCGCGCGAAAAGCAGATTGTCGTCTGCGATCAGTTCTGTTGGTGCGAAAAAAAGCTGCAAACACTCGCTATCAGCTCTTGCTGACAGCAATGTTGATGAATTATTTCCCCCTATACATGGATGCCTTGTTTTCCAGCTCGTTCTCACTATTTTGCGTCGTAATAAACTTCGTTTTCTTAGAGTCGGCAATCTAAAGGAAGTTCATCTGGTATTTGTTTTTTGTTTTTGTTTTTAGGTAGCAGTTTTTATTCGTAGTGCAGACATGGCGCCACTTAGGGATCTGACACATCCACGGCCAAAATGTTTCATTGTAATACTGGAAGCACACTTACTGAAACTCATCGCCTACATGATAAGGCTTAGAAATCTGTCCCAAACGTGTGATGGTGATGGCAATTCTGGGTGGATGTACCAAACAAGCAAAGTGTTCATTCACAGCTAAAAACTCTAAAATTACCTTCAGTGCGCCTTCAAACTCATTTTACCTTTTTTCACCAGTGAGATTTCTGACTTCAATTTTTGTTTTCTTTTAAAATTGTGTTTTTGAAATTAGTGTTCCCGTATACGGAAAATCTGGCATATGGTCCCTGGCGCTATGTCTACCTTTGGGCAGAAACTGAGGGTTCAGGGACGCACATTTACTTTTTCGACGAGAAAAATGCGATTATATTTTATATTCCAAACACGGTACATCTAAACGTCCAGGTGCTGCAGAGCAAGAGGTGCAGGCAATTACGTCGCTAAAAGATGTTACCAAGCTCTTAGTTCAATAGTATCTCGAAGAACTGGACAGCAATTCTGATGATACAGATTTACACGTTTGATTGCAATTCTAGTTATCCATATTTACATGCGGTCGCAATTCTAGTAATTCATATTTAAACATTGCAAAGGCACCTTATAAAAGATCGTAACTTTGATGATGCAAATTTAAAGTCAAATAATCCCGATTTCAGCAATTTTATCCAACTTGAACCGGAATACAATCCTAATTAAGCATATTTAAATATTTTATAGCCACCTTACACAACACCACAATTTTACGATGCAGATTGAAACATTTTATAGGCAAGTAACAATAGACCGAAATAATTTTTTTTTTCTTGTGTTCAGAAACAGCCGAGGCCTTAGTGCTGTTAGACACTCATACATGGGAGAAAAACTTTCACTTTCACGGGAGAAAACACACAAGAAAACGTACACTGGTGTCAATATATCCAGATGGTTAGTGCTTAGTAAATCTCGCTCACTGCGGAAATGTCCACCACCGCCATCACTGCAATAAAATTGATCTTAATTTGTAAAATATGGGAGAAGCGACAGTTGTCTTGCACGCAGAACGTGTTGTGGTGACGACAGTGCACGTGAAGGGCATATAAAAAAAGCAGAGACAAGTCTAGAGCAACGTATTCTCCTATATACGATGTTTATACAACGATACATAATCTCAAAAACCCCGCCGAGCTACCAGTGTTTAAAAGTTTAGCCTAAGTAACCTTGACTCGTGCCTACAAAAGAATTGGCGGTCGTAACAACGGTCGTACACAATGCGTGCCAACTTAATCTGCTCACGTTCTAGACTATCAGAGCTGGTTGCTCCCAGACAGTTCCAAACTACGAAGCCGAACTCCAGTTTCTAACGCATGATAGAGGTGTAAAGCCTCACGAGACGTAAAGGGTCTTTGAAATGATGGGTTATACGCGAAAACGAAGCTAAAAGTTGCAAACAAGATTTAATCAAATTTACACGATTAATGAAACTAATGGATGAATCAATATAAAATCCTAAGACACGGACGCCATTTTTGAATCAGAATAATTGATTTCTAGCTTTAAAAAAAAGAGTAAGCGCACGTGTTTGTTTTGTGATCAATAAATAAGAAGTGCTTCGCGACTGTCTCCACACGCGCAAGTGATTCATCGTCTCGTTGCTCGCTCATAGGGCCTGGGTTCTTCTCTACATCCCCAGACATCAAAAGCAACAAAGCTCTAAAAGATTCAATACAAGCTCTAGAATATTCAGTAGAAGCTCCAAGGCACAGAAGCACAACTAAACAAAAATAATTCTACCCAAAACAGTGGCAAGGTTTACGCCTACTAACCTGCGGTAAGACGAAAAATATGAGCCACCTCATCTCTGCAAAACTTCCATGCCCACTGGCGCGCTGTAGCCGGGAGGGTCCCTTTCTAGGCGGCGCCGTTGATGTCACTGAGGATGGCATAGCAGGAGCGAGCTCCTCTGTGATCTTGATCATAGCAGGAAACACTGTAGTCGACGAGCTCGTGGCGGATGGTAGCTCGCGGCCCGTAAACCAGAGCAAAGCCGCGCCGTCATCGCACCGCCAGCTGGATGGGAACCCACGCACGGACACGTCCAGGAGCTGCGGTAAGACGAAAAACGTGAGCCACCTTATGTTTTTCCGGACCTCGGACAGCCATCCTAATTATAAAGATTTAAACTTTTTATGACACAACTTACTCTGGGCCGCAATTCGAATGATCTAGATTTAACTATTTTGCATCAAACTTACTCTGATTCGCTATTAGAATATTCAAAACTTGAACAATACATAGCCATCTAACAGTTAAACACAGTTATAGTGGTCCAGGTTTAAACGTTTTATGACAAACTTACCCTGAATTGCCCTACAAGAGATTCAAACTCCAACGTTCTACAGACAATGTCAAGGTTGAATAATGACGCTCAATTTGTATTCGCACCAATGACGTCGAGAAGAAGAAGTAGAAACACAAGATGCTTAAGAACTAAAAAAAACTCTTTTGATTTAAAGATCATTCCAGAGGAAAAAAATAGCATTCCTCAGCTTTACACCTAATCATGCAATCGTGAAAAACAAAGTATGGCATTTTAATGGCGACACCTATGATATGTGGCCGAATTCACACCGGACCATTTAGAAAGTAGTCTCTAGGCGGTAGGAAGTCGTCGGCAGGGTTGTAAAGTACCTAGGTATAAGTAGCTGGAAATCGGTATCTAGCTAATTTTGTTGCACCTGGAGGTACAAACCTAGGTACTTTCATTTCTCGATATACGTATCTGTATATTAGGTACATTTTTCAGTAACTTGTAACTAAGTGACGTTACTTTTTGGAGGTACTTCTTTCTGTTCACTTTCTCAAAATGGTAGAAACTATAAATCATGAAGTATTAACGCACTACCATGCGCCTTCCAGGTACGACCTGGAAGGCACTGATTTGATCGAACGACGTTTTAGCGAACGAAGCTCCGCCCATGATGTTTCATCGAACGATACTTTGACGAATGGCGGTGTTCATTTGAGCGAACGGTGGATTAGCGATGCCGTTCTAGTGACACCAAATTATCGAATCGCTTTGGAACTCCTAGGGAAAATAGCTACCTGCTTCCTTCATCTCAAACCAAAATCAACTTCATTGCGTGTTTAAGCTCCTCTGACAGCTATACACGGGAGGAGATAACTTGTAAGATGTGCGCAGTTTCTGTTAGAGCCCCTGTATCTGGGAAAAGTATCGCATTCTCTTCCCTCCTCCTAAACTGCGATCGATGATGTCAGGTAAACACTTGGAGGAGGTCCAGATTCTAAAGTCAAAAAGAGCACCTAAAGGAAGAAGATAACGTGTCCTGAAATGCTCATGTGAATGCGGTTTTCCTTATTTTTCACATTGACATCAATAAAGCACATTTATAGAACTCGTTTCTGTGTGTATCTTTTGTAGAAAAAGCTTTACTTCCAGTATATTTTGACAAATTTGAGCAGTTAAATTAAGAAAGCATCTTTGAAGTAACTGCACCTGTACCTATGTACATGTTTAAGCGATTACGTAGGTACGTACTAGGTACCTTTTCGTATGAGTTACTGTAAGTGCATCTTAGGTACATTTTTGAAGCAACTTTTACAACACTGGTCATCGGTATTGCGAAACGCTGAAAAAAACACCTGCGTTGCGTCAAATGAACTTAATATTTTGAAAGGGCAGCACACGAGCTGATCGTACCTCTACATGAAGTACGGCAGATTCTGGGTTTCCACCATCAACAAAAGGTCGCTTAATGCCAACAGCGCACTTTAATAGGAAACAATTTAACTTATGATCGAAACCATAAAACCGCTTGGAAGTCTATGCCGATATTTATAACAATGAATTCTCGCTTGCTAATCTTTATATGTACCACCACCTTCGTCCTGGGTAAGCCAGAATCTTCTCATTCTTTAGCGAAGCGATAAAAATTTAAAAAGTAAGTAAAAAGGTTTTACGGGAACACATATATCTTCTACTGTAAGCTTTATATTTGCGCGAAGTATTACACAAACTTTGCAAGAAGACGCACACATGTAACTTATTACTTCATTTTAGTGTTAATACGCAATTACTCTGTCACAGTTAATATTAGTTTTACGTAACACTAGAAAACATACGCAAAAGTAATTTGTGAAAGTCGTACTAAACAAATTTAATAATGGCATTGATACTACAGATGGAGGCAGGTTGCCCCATTCTGATGAGCTTCTCGAGAAAATGTAACCGATTGTTTGCAACAGTGAGGGATGCCAAGTTTGATCCGGTGATCGATGTGCGAAGAAATTAAAGATGAGCTGAGGATAACTATCTAACGGCACTCAAAACCTATCGCCCGGAAACACAGTCGCTACTAGAGCTAGCCGACGCCGTCGTGAGACTGGTGAGAAAGGCTTTGGTGGGGTGTTCTGAGGATACAATCCACTTGATGAGCACTTCTGTTTTCATCAATGCCACCAAGGATCCCGAATTTCAACGATGTGTGGCTCGAGCGACCCTCCACGCTTCGCTCAGCCCTGCATCACGCGTTGGAAATGCACGGGGCGATAAGCGCAACAGCGTCCAAGGTGAGCCCAGCAAACCATATGTTTACTACTGGTGACACGCAAGACGGCCCCCGCAAGCTTGACTGGCGTCAATGCTTCGACTGTGGACGGCGAGGCCAACTTGGTCGATCTTGTAGGAATTCGTGCCCTCCACGTCAGGAAAACCCCCGCGTGGGCCCGACGGGGCAGGGTCCCGGGTAGTCCACGAAGTCCCCCTGGCTACAACGTCGATGTGCGCATCCTGACCCCACGCGTCTCTGTCTAGCTGCGTGGAATCGGACAATGTATCAATGCTAATAAAGACACCGGACCTGCGGTGTGCGTTATCCATGCTAAGTTGCTACGATCGGCCTACCGTATCGCATCAACAAGAAACTGGAAAGAACTACGACTTCTGTCTCCAAACGGAAGCCCCATTAGTTACATTGGGCGCATCAAACTGACCGTGGAAACACTTGGAGAGTGTGTGACACTTTAATTCTTTGTTGTGAAGAATTTAAATCTTGCAGGTTTTCTCAAATTTGAGTGGTATGCGGCAGCCAACCTGCTTGTCTCATTTGAACGCGATCATTCACAGTTATAAACACGACGAGAATTCAAGTCACTTTTTACGGTTCTAGATGAATCAATGTTCAGACTTTGATTAACTTATGACAATAACAGTTTATATTCATTACACCTAATGGTGGAGCCAAGAAAAGTCCGAGCATTAAAGAAACATTTGTGTAATGGGGTTACTTCTGCTGGGCATTGTTTTTTATATTCAGCTTCGTACAAACAAGTTTGAACACCATCCGCCTACTTGCTGAAACTTTCAAGGATGTTTTACGAACTTCGCTTCCTATGAAGGTTGTTTTCGAACCGTTCATGGGCTCAGTTGTTGCCATGAAAGACATTACGGCTCCAAAGTCTTCGGCGGTCTGGGTCCCAGCAACACTTCAGCGATATAAGCGATCGGAAGCTTTTAAAATCGAAGCTGTTATGCACTCGCCGCCGTGGATCGCCGTGGGGTGGAATTCGCCACGTCCCGCTCTCTCGCCTCCTCCCGCCAAGGTGTCTTGGACATTCTTGTTGCTAACTTGGCCAGCGACGATCTTCCCCTAAAGCGAGTCGACAGCTTAAGAGTTGCTTCCAAGGTTGAGTCACAAACGGTGGTTACAACGTTTTTAAGTTTGCCTTTGTTTCCCGCTTCAGAAAAAGAGTTAAGCAGAACCGGACCCCTGCCATGTGCAGAGTTTAACTTTGGCCCCCATTTAATCGCGGCAGAGAAATAATCTGTACAGCTCCTACTTATGGAGTGTCAAAGCTGTATCGCAATTAGAAACGAAGAGCTCAGTTATACGCTACTCGTGCGCCATGCCATCAACACCGGTGTCCACGCACCAATACGCCAACACCGTTGACGAATCTCTACGCGAGAGACGGAAAATTAACGCTCCAGTTGATGGTATACTCAAAGTGGGCGTAGTAACACCTTATAACGGACCGTGGTATTCGCATCTAAAGCTTTGCAACAAAACAAATGGCGCGACAAGGTTGTGCGTCGACTATAGAAGGTTGAACAGCCTCACTAAGTCTGATGTGTACCCCCCCCCCCCCCTCGACATGACGTTGCTCTTGATCGTCTGCATAGTTCCAACTATTTCTCGACCCTGGACTTCATCTCTGGATACTCGGAAGTTGAACTTGATCCAGATGATGCTGAAAGGTAAGCCTTCATAACGCATGACGGCCTGTCTCAGTCCAGACGTTTGCGATTTGGATTATGCAATTCACCCTGCGACCTTTCAGTGTCTTAGGATAACGTCCTCGGCCACTTGAAACGGACCATGGCCTTGGTCTACCTCGAGGACTTAATCGTGCATGCCGACAGCTTTGACGATAATCAACATCGTCTAAGTCTTATTTTAGATGCCCTCTAGAAAACTGGACTTCGTGTAAAGCCATCTAAATGTTCCTTTGGATGTGACGAGGTAACCTTCCTCGGCCATGTCGTCAACAAAGATGGTATTCGTCCAGACCCCGCAAAGCTGTTTAGCTTTTGCTAATATACCCGTACCCACAACGACGACAACTAAAGGCTTGTTAAGTTTCGCATCCTACTTCCGCCGCTTCGTAGAGAGCCGGTCCTTAAGGGCTTCTGCTCTGAACCGGCTCCTAAGAAAAGACACCAAATTTGTACGGGGAGCACAAGAACCGGCAGCCTTCGCGTACCTCTACGAGCTCTTTTAGAACCGCCTACACTGGCCCATTCTGTAGACGACGCACACACCGTCATTCACACTGACTCCAGTGGAGAATGCTTAGGGGCTGTCCTTCTTCACATGACAAATATGGCCGAGAACGCTCGGTTGCCTATGCAAACAGAAGGCTTCGTGAACCAGAAAGCCCGTGCACTCTTCCGAACTGGTAGTGTCTCGCAGTAGAGTGGGCTGTGGAAAGTGTTCGCCCTCACCTCTACGGCATGAAATTTACAGTTCTCACCGAAACCTCGGCATTGCAGTGGCTCCAACAAAGGCCGATCTTACGTGAAAGCTTGGTCGCTGGGCCATGAAACATCAAGTGTACACTTTGTCAATTGTTCACCGAAAGCGGAAGGCAACATGAGGACGCCGACTTCCTCTCCTGCAATCCCGTGGAGGATGGTTCATCAGTTTCTGTTTTAGCTCTGCTTGATTGTCGGCAGCGCAGTCAA